>JAKSZT010054416.1:24108669-24147414 GCA_026826555.1 Tolypeutes matacus
ACAAGGGTTTGCATTAAGCTCTCCAGTCATCCCGATTATGTTGGCTTTTATTTACACAAGGTGTTTATCTTTAAAGAATCACCACCACCACCACCACCACAACAAAAACTCCTACTTAATATTTTAACATTTTCTTAATACCATACCTTGTTTGCAATCCTATCATTTCAGTATTGAATATTTTCTCCTGTTAAGGCAAATGACACTTTAGTCTTAGTTAATGTAAATCAGGAAGGTGTTAATCTCATTTTCAACATGTCAGCTTTTCCAGGTAAGGTACTAATATGCAAGATCCCCTGCTGGCAAACTCAACAGAATCTTTCCAGCTGTGAAGTAAAGTCCAAACCTGGTAATCTTTGCTTTCCTTTATTGTATGTGCTCAGGTCTACTTCATTCATTGAAAAAGATATATCAGTAGCTAAATGCATCTAAAGAAACAAAGGGACATTTCCAAACTATTGACTTACCTCTGTACTCAGACACTGTGATAGGTTTGTTTTAAAATGTTCACACACTACAAACATTTGGCTGTGTTTGATGATAAATAGCTAGATATGACATATTTAAAAGACCCACTGAAATCTGTAATCCTGCATCAGGAACTTTGTTTACTTTGCTTTCCTTAAAACAATAATTTTTAAAAATTAAGGAAAAGTATGGGCTAATATGAAGGAAGTGTCATAGAATCCCATTTTCCACAAGAAAATTTATATTTTGAAGTAATGTGTGAACAGAACTTTTGGTTGTGACTTTTTCTTTACTTAAAGGTGCAGAGATGAAAGAAAAAAGTTTTTATGACATTAAGCTGGGTATGGAAATTGTCAACGAAATATGTCTCCTACAGAAATGTATAGGAGTTTTTGGAAGTTGTTCTACTTATGTTATTCTATTTCTACAAACACTGAAGTAAGTTTTAAAGGCAATTTCAAAAGAGATCAGTTAGAAAGAGCAAAAAGTAAATCATGAATTTTAGTGAATATGAAAGAATTCTTAAAATTAAGCTTTCTTAGTGTGAATATGATTAATATGTTTTAAAGAAAATATCACATGTTCCAATTTTTGGGAAAATTAATCCTTTAATCTCAGATAGGAATGGGATTATTTGGTTTTTAAAAACTATAGATAAATGTATTGTAGGTATTGACAAGATATTAGTTCATATAAACTGAAAATACCAGAGAAACAAAAAGAATAAAATGGGATGCTCAAATAGGCAAACAAAATAACATTTATGGGGGTGGGCAAATAAAAGTGTCATGGTCACAGAAACAAATCAAAATGAATGTGCGTGCCCTAGAAGCATACAACTGCCAAGGCTTGAACCAAGTTAAGGAGAGATTTGGAGAGGGGAAATAGTAATGATGACATTTGAGAAGTTAATTTTTGTTCATGTCCTCCTACTTACTTATCACATATTCCTGTTTGGTGATCGGGACAGGTATTGTTATCCCCACTTTACAATGAAGAAACACAGGTGCAGAGTTGAAACTCCTCTGAGCCATGCAGTTATGAGCAAACCCCAGGCCTGTGATTCTTCTTCCTGTATTTTTTTTTAATCGTTTGTGCTCAGGGCTTGAAAATGGTGAGAGGAAGAGAAGAAAAATACACCAAAAATATATGAAACAAAAAAGGGAGAGTCACTAAGGAATTCTAAGCTGTCAGACCTATCCAGAAAAATAAGGCAGGGAAAAGGTGAGATGATAAGTTTTTATTTTATTTTTTATTTTAAATTCCTGTCCAAGTTAGTTACATGCACAGTGCCTCTTTTTATTCATCTCTTGTCTGCACATATTTTCCCCGCACACCATTCTATAGTTATATAATTCATTTCCTTGCCCACTGGGTCAGTACTTTATCACTTTACCAGTTCCTTTTTTGTAATAGCTTTTTATACTCCTTGCCAGTGAAAGTAAACCCTCAGAAGAAGAGGATGACAAAAGGAAGGAGAAGGTGGGCAGGAAAGCCTGGAAAGCAGGGTCACTATTAGAGCTACATCTCTATTGTTCCATTTCCCCAATGGGCATTTTTATGCATTTTTCCTTAAGCACAAGGCCATGTTATTTTCTGTGTTTAGCTTTCATTCAGAACATGGATGAACTCACTTAAAAATATAAGAGGGGGAAGCGGTTGTGGCTCAATCAGTAGGGCTCCCGTTTACCATATGGGAGGCCCCAGGTTCGGTTCCCGGGGCCTCCTGGTGAAGGCAAGCCCGCCCGCACGGCGTGGTTAGCTGACCCAGTGAGCACAAGCAGCAAGGGAGCGATAAATGAATAAATAAATAAAATCTTAAAAAATATATATATATATAAGAGGATTAAATTCTGGCATTGTTCATTGCCACCATGTAACTGATATTTTATTCATTATATCTTAAATCTCCTTGTGGAAGTGTAATACAGTTATAACCTCTATAGTATCTCCCATTGTTGACATTTTGATTTTATTTGAAAACAATTTCATATAACTTTTAATTGAAGATCTTAAACCTCATTGGTTAGTAGGTTTGGGGCAAGGTGCTGAAATAGTAGGAGAAAATAACTCCTCAAAGCAGGCAAATGACTTGCACTGTATATTATTAATCAGCCAAATGGGTGTTAACACAAAGTACCAGAAAACTGTTGTCTTTTTATAAAAGGTATTTATTTGGGGTAAAAGCTTACAGTTACAAGGCCCTAAAGAGTTCAACTCAAGGTTGCTTTCTCACCAAAGTCAGTTGCCATGTGCTGAAGCAAGTTGGTGGGCAATCTCTGCCTGGTCTTTCCTTCCTTCTTCCTCTTAAGGCTCTGTGGGCCCAGCTCACATAGGGCTTGTCTCTCAGAGTTTCCTATATCAGTCTGGCATAGGGCTCATTTATTTCCAGGCCTTATCAGCTGTTCAACTGCTCTGTTCTCTTCAGCTTCAAACTATCAGGTGAATGGCTCATCTCTCCCTGGGTCCAGGATCAAAACTGACAAAGTTCTCTCCTCTTCCATGTCTTCTGGAGTAAGTGCCCATTTATATCAGCCCACGGGGAGGGAACTCAACCCTGAGCCATGCCCTACTGATGTGGTTTAACCAAAGCTCTAATCTTAACAGGTAATTTAATCAAGACATGTCAGCTGAATCTAATGCATTCAAAAGGTATCACACCCAGAGGAATAGATTAGTTTACAAACATAATCTCTCTTTTGGGGATTCATAAATAATCTCAAACTGCCTCACTCAGGATCACACAATTGGCTGAGCCTCGACTAGAAACTTGGACTTTTATTCTCGTCTCTTTACTCTATACTTTGCCTCCCAAATTCAATTCAGTGAGTGTTTATTGATCACATTCCATTAGTGCTACAGAGATGGCACTGGCATGCCCCACTCACGGCGCTTACTCTTTTATTAGGATCTATATCAAAGCAGATTTAGAAAGAAAACTTTAAAACATCCTTTGGAGGGAGAGAAATTTCCAAGTATATATAGGGGAAAAAAGAGAACAAACTACCATATATTTATCATTGTGCAACAACATAGATGAGGCTCAAGAAAAATCTTTAGCTATAGGTAGTGAAAAAAATTGCTGGTCTTATTTTTCTGCCTGTCAAAATAAATAAGAACATAGGCAGAGGAAGAAAAAAATGGACACTAAGATGACTTTTTTTCCTCAAAGCTACCATCTTTAAATATTCTCCCAGTCAATTAACAAATTTTGAGTACTCATTTCCTGTTAGGCGCTGTGTTGTCCTGAATGTGAGCAAAATGGATATTATCCCTGCCCTATTGAGCTAAATTCTATTTTCAAACTACAAGCAACATACCTATCAGCCATTCATATTTTAGTATGAATTACTTTAGATGAATGACCAATTTCCTTGGCTCTGCATTCTAGGATGAAATTAATTAGCAATGGCTCTGTTTTATTGTTTATGGGTTGCAGGGCAGAAAACAAAGGAAAATTAAAACTGAGAGGGAATTTTAGAGCATGGAGAATTTGGGAAGGGCAGACTGGAATGTGATGCCACACAATGGAAAGCCTGTAGTTACCTTAGGGCTCTGGAGAGAAGTAGATAGGAGGGGTGACTGAAGAAAGCTGCACCTCCTTTTTGCCTAAGGATCCTGGTGGCAATTTCCTGACCCAAAACTGGCTTTGTGAACTTAGAAGCATCATTAGAGAATTCTGGATTTCATCAACCTTGAGTGCTATCTGTAAAATATCACTTTTTGTTCATCTTTCATGGGCAGAAGTTATAGCCCCAGGAAGATAAAAAGGGAAACTGTTGTATGTTCTTTTATACACTATCTCATGAGCCAGATAACTGATAGGTGAGGTAGGTTTAGAGCATCTTTCTTGGCATTTTCTACCAAAGTTCTCCTTTCTGGGAGTAGATGAGGAAGTTTTAGTTGGCAGAACTCCATCAACAGAATGACTCCAGGGGTATCAAGGAACAGCAGGAATGTTAAGAGTAATCCAAACAACAAGTCTGAAATGTCTTTAAAATGTAGTTTTCCTTGAAAATTTAAGAAATTGTTATATACTACCTGTGATGGTTAGGCTAATGGGTCAACTCAGCCAGGTAATTGTGCCGGTTGTTTGGTCAAGGAAGCACTGGGCTAATTGTAATACAAGGACATTTATAAACTAGAGTTACCAGTGAGTTTACGGCATAGATAGATGATTACATCTACATCAGCCTAGAAGATTGCTGCCAGCAGTGAGTGACACTTTATCCAATCATTTGAATGCCTTAAAAGGGGAAATGATTTTAGCATTCAGAGAGAATTTCACAGCTTGTCTTTGGACAGCCAGTGTCTCCCAGAAACTCATAAGGGACCTTCATTGGACTTTCATTAGAGCCCTTGGTTTGCAGCCTGCCTGTGGAACCTGGACTTGTGCATCCCCACGGTCACGTGAGAGACTCTTATAAAATCTAATATTATTGATAGATATCTCCTGTTGATTCTGTTTCTCTAGAGAACCCTAATACATTTTGGTACTGGGAATGGTTCTTGAGGAACAGAATAATAAACATGGGATATCTGAGGTGGTCCTGGGAGTTCTGCAATTGGCGCTCTATTCTAATTGGACTCAAGGGTACTAATGACTCCCTTTCCAAGAATGAAGAGGCCACTAACAGTCCATGGCGTGAGCTAGCAATAGAGAGGCAAAATACCATCACTGAATTCCCTACCTCCACGCTTATAAGAAGCCAGGATCTGGATGAGAGTGTTTTCAACACCTTAACAGAGTTTTGTGGAGTCAAAAGGTATAATGATGTTGGCTATCTCCTCCTAGATACTCTGGATAGAGTTACTAAAGAAAGAGATGAGCTAAAAGCTTCAAATTTGAAACTTAAATCCCACATAAATGATGTGAAAGTTTCTATGTATGCTATGAAAGAAAATCTTGTCTCCTGTAGCCACAGACTTGAGATATCTGAGAAACAAACTCAGACTTTCATTGTAGGAGTAGTAGAGTTACAAAGGAAACTAAAATTTCAACCCTGCAGGGTTTCTGCAGTTAAAGTGAAGGCGTTGCTTGGAAAAGAGTGGAACCTAAAGGATTGGGATGGAGACATATGGGATGATGATAATATTGGTAGGGACATTGGAACCCTAAATTCTGCTGAGACTTTACCAGATAAACCTGAGATAGCCTGCCCTGTGGAGACCACATCTTGTCAACCTTGTATAATCCAGCCTCCAGCCTTCCCCAGGGAGTCTGGACCTCCTACCAGCCCTAAGGTGGGTACCAGCCAAACTGAAACCTGCACTGCCCAGCCTCTGGCCTGCCCCAGGGAGCCTGGACCTCCTTCCAGCCCTGAGGTGGGTACCAGCCAAAGTCCAACAAGCACTGCCCAGCCTCCAGTCTGTCCTGAGGAATCTGCCTTCCAACCCCTGCCTGAAGAGATTAATTCTGTCTCACCAGAAGAAAGTGCAAAGGAATACCCTGAGGTCAGTAGCTTGCAAGACATTTCTATTCCTTCTCCTTACCCACCCCCACCACTCCTATCCTCAAGACCTACTACTAGACTAAAATCACAACAAGCCCCCAAAAGTGAAATACTAAGTGAAACCCATGAGGAAGTATGCTATAATCTGAAAGAATTGCATGAGTTTTCCAACTTATATAGACAGAAATCAAGGGAATATGTGTGGGAATGGAATCTAAGGGTATGGGATAATAGTGGAAGGAATATAAAGTTGATTGATATGGGCCCACTAAGCAGAAATTCTGGATTCAATGCTGTAACTTGAGTGGTTAGGAAGGGCTCTAACAGTTTGTTTGGGTGGCTGACTGAAACATGGACCAAAAGATGGCCTAGCATGTCTGAGGTTGGGATGCCCGATTTTCCCTGGTATATAGTAGAAGAGGGAATTCAAAGGATTACAGAGATTGGAATGCTAGAATGGATTTACCATTTGAGACTTGCCCACCCACCCCAGGAGTGTCCAGAGGACACACCTTTAACTAGGACTGTGAAGAATAAATTTCTAAGACTAACTCCATCTTCTCTGAAGAGCTCTGTGGTTGCTCTCCTCTATAGTCCAGATATTACTGTAGAGAGGGCTGTAATGGAATTAGAATCCTTAAACATTATGGGGATGATCAGATCTTGGTCTGGTAAAAGTCAAGTATCCGCAGTTAATCACCAAAGAAAAGGTGGGTGAGGCTACTGCAGTGAAAGGCAGATTCAAAGCAGCACTCAAAATAGTCTGAGACCATAGAGTTATGGCATTGGCTAATAGATCATGGGGTACCTAGAAGTGAAATAGATGGGCAGTCTACTAAATTTCTTCTGGATCTGTATAAGCAGAAGGGTTCTAGGTCGAGTGAACAAAACTCTAATTCAAATTACAGACGCAGAGAATCATGGCTCCTTAATCAATTCCCAGACTTAAGACAGTTTACAGACCCAGGTCCCTTTAGGGAAGGATCCTGTTAAACTGCCAAAAATTTATACTGTTAATCTTCCTCCCATCTATCCCCAAGGAGACCTATGGCCTTTTACCAAAGTAACTGTGCATTGGGGAAAAGGAATTGATCAGGCATTTTGGGGATTATTAGACACTGGCTCAAAAGTGATATTAATTCCAGGAGACCCAAAACGACACTGTGGTCTACCAGTCAGAGGAGGGGCTTATGCAGGTCCAGCTATTGATGGAGTTTTAGCTCAGGTCCATCTCACAGTGGGTCCAGTGGGTCCCAGGACCCATTCTGTGGTTATTTCCCCAGTTCCAGAATGCATATTTGGAATAGACATACTCAGTAACTGGCAGAATCCCCACATTGGATCCCTGACCTGTGGAGTGAGGGCTATTATGGTTGGAAATACCAGGTGGAAGCAACTAGAACTGCCCTTACCTAGCAAAATAGTAAATCAAAGGCAATACCGGCTTCCTAGAGGGGTTGCAGAGATTAGTGCCACCATCAAGGATTTGAAGGATGCAGGGATGTGATTCCCACCTCATCCCCATTCAACTCTCCTATTTGACCTCTGCAGAAAACAGATGGATCTTGGAAGATGACAGTAGATTATCATAAACTTAACCAGGTGGTGACTCCAATTGCAGCTGCTGTCCCAGATGTGGTATTATTGCTTGAGCAAATCAACACTTCCCCTGGTACCTGGTATGCAGCTGTTGATCTGGCAAATGCTTTTTTCTCAATTGCCATTAGTAAGGACCACCAGAAACAGTTTGCTTTCCACTGGCAAGGCCAGCAATATATCTTCACTGTCCTGCCTCAGGGATATATCAACTCTCCAGCACTGTGACATAATATTGTTTGCAGGGACTTTGATCATCTCTCCCTCCCACAAGACATGACATTGGTCCATTGTATTGATGATATCATGTTGATAGAAGCTAGTGAGCAAGAAGCAGTGAAGACTCTAGACTTATTGGTAAGGCATTTGTGTGAGAGAGGATGGGAGATAAATCCAACAAAAATACAGGGTCCTTCCACTTCAGTGAAATTTCTAGGTGTCCATTGATATGGGGCATGTCAAGATATCCCTTCTAAAGTGAAGGATAAGCTGTTGCATCTGGCCCCTCTTACAACTAAAAAAGAGACACAATGCTTAGTTGGTCTCTTCAGATTTTGGAGACAACGCATTCCTCACTTGGGTGTGCTACTCTGGCTCATTTACCAAGTCACCAGAAAAGCTGCTAGTTTTGATTGGGAACCGGAACAAGAGCAGGCTCTGCAACAGGTCCAGGCTGCTGTGCAAGCTGCACAACCATTTGTACCATATGATCCAGCAGATCCAATGGTGCTGAAAGTTTCAATGGCAAATAGAGATGCTGTCTGGAGCCTTTGGCAGGCCCCTATAGCAGAATCACAATGCAGATCCTTAGGATTTTGGAGCAAAGCCCTGCCATCCTCTGCAGATAACTACTTTCCTTTTGAGAAACAGCTTTTGTCCTGCTACTGGGTCTTAGTAGAGACTGAACGCTTAACCTTGGGCCATCAAGTTACTGTGAGACCTGAGTTGCCTATCATGAGCTGGGTATTGCCTGACCCACCAAACCATAAAGCTGGGCATGCACAGCAGAACTCATAATAAAGTGGAAGTGGTATATATGAGAAAGGGCTTGAGCAGGCCCTGAAGGAACAAGTAAGTTACATGAGGAAGTAGCTCAAATGTCCATGGTCACATCCCTGCCATGTTACCTTCTCTTTCCCAGCCCACAGCTTTGGCCTCTTGGGGAGTCCTTTACAATCAGTTGACTGAGGAAGAGAAATCTCAGGCCTGGATAAAGATGGCTCTGAACACTATGCAGGTACTACCCAAAAGTGGACAGCTGCAGCACTGCATTACTTTTCTGGGATAGTGGTGAGGGCAAATCCTCCCAGGGGGCAGAACTTTGAGCAATGCACCTAGTTGCTCATTTTGCTTGGGAAAAGAAATGGCCAAAGTTGCATTTGTACACTGAGTCATGGGCTTTGCCAATGGTTTGGCTGGAGGTTCAAGCACTTGGAAGGAACATGATTGGAAAATTGGTTACAAAGAGGTCTGGAGAAGAGGTATATGGATTAACTTTTCTGAGTGGGCTAAAAACGTGAACATGTTTGTGTCCCATGTGAATGCTCACCAGAGGGTGACTTCAGTAGAAGAAGATTTTAATAATCAAGTGGATAAGATGACCTACTCTGTGGCTAATGCTCAGCCTCTTTCCTGATCCACTCCTGTCATTGCCCAATGGGCTCATGAACAAAGTGACTATGAAGGTAGGAATGGGGGTTATGCATGGGCTCAGCAACATGGACTTCCCCTCACCAAGGCTGACTTGGCTACAGCCACTGCTGAATGCCCAATCTGCCAGCAGCAGAGACCCACACTCAGGCCCAATATGGCACCATTCCTCGAGGTGACCAGCCTGCTACCGGGTGGCAGGTTGATTATATTGGACTACTTCCACCATGGAAATGGCAGTGATTTGTTTTAACTGGAATAGACAAACACTCTGGATATGGGTTTGCGTTTCCTGCATGCAACGCTTCTTCCAAAACTACCCTCCATGGACTTACTGAATGTCTTATCTACCGCCATGGTATGCCACACAGCATTGCTTCTGATCAAGGAGCCCATTTCACAGCAAATGATGTGCAGGAATGGACACATGCCCATGGAATTCACTGGTCTTACCATGTTCCCCATCACCCTGAAGCAGCTGGATTGATAGAATGGTGTAATGGTCTTTTTTGAAAACTCAATTAGGGCACCAACTAAGTGGCAATACCTTGCAGGGCTGGGGCAATGTTCTCCAGGAGGCTGTGTATGCTCTGAATCAGCGTCCTCTCTATGGTGCTGTTTCTTCTATAACCAGGATTCATGGGTCCAGGAATCTAGGGGTGGAAATGAGAGTGGCACCACTCACTATTACCCCCTAGTGACCTACTAGGAAAATTTTTGCTTCCTGCCCCTGCAACCTTAACCTCTGCTGGTCTACAGGTTTTAGTTCCAAAAGGAAGAGTGCTGCCACCAGGGAACACAACAATGATTCTTTTAAACTGGTAGCTAAGACTGCTACCTGGCCACTTTGGGCTCCTCTTACCTGTGAATCAACAGGCAAATGAAGGGAATTACTGTACTGGCTGGGATGATTGATCCTGACTATCAAGGGGGAACTAGGACTACATCTACATAATGAGGGTAAAGAAGAGTTTGCCTGGAATACAAGAGATCATCTAGGGCATCTCCTAGTACTGCCATGCCCTGTGAATAAAGTCAATGGAAAATTGCAACAAACCAATTCAAGCAGGACTAACAATGGCCCAGAATCTTTGGGAATGAAAGTTTGGTTCACCCCACCAGGCAAAGAACCATGGCCAGCTGAAGTGCTTGCTGAAGGTAACAGGAACCTGGAATGGGTAGTGGAAGAAGGTAGTGATAAATATGAACTTCGACCACATGACCAGTTACAGAAACGAGGACTGTAATAGTCATGAACCCTTTTTCCTTGTTTCGTTATGAGTGATTGTATATGTACACAAAACGAATCTCTTGTTTTCTTCCCCAACCTTTTCCCGTATCAAATGAAAAGTTGTATTAACTCCACATCATAATATTTAAGGATGTCAAGTTTAAGAGTGAATATTACCCAAGGACTTGCACCCTATTCTGTGGAGAATTAATATGTTTCCGGTTGTATGCAGGGGAGTTGAACATTGTTAGGCAGAAATATATATGTATACTTGTCTGTTATTGTTTTCACTTAGAGACTAAATATGGCTTAAGGAATTGTGTATAGTTGCCAAATTGAGAAGGGGTGGACTGTGATGGTTAGGCTAATGTGTCAATTCTGTCAGGTAATTGTGTCCAGTTGTTTGGTTAAGTAAGCACTGGGCTAATTGTAATACAAGGACATTTATGGACTTTATTTACCAGTGAGTTTACTGCATAGATAGCTGATTACATCTCTACATCAGCCAGGAAGATTGCTGTCAGCAGTGAGTGATGCTTTATCCAATCAGTTGAATTCCTTTAAAGGGGAAGTGATTTCAGTATTCAGAGAGAATTTCCCAGCTTGTCTTTGGACAGCGAGTGTCTCCTGGAAATTCATCAAGGACCTTTCATTTGGCTTTCATCGGAGCCCCTGGTTTGCAGTCTGCTTGTGGAACCTGGACTTGTACATCCCCATGGCCACACGAGAGACTCTTATAAAATCTCATATTATTGACAGATAACTCCTGTTGATTCTGTTTCCCTAGAGAACCCTGGCTAATACACTATCCCATAATATATCCACGTGGTTTCACTTAAAAATGATGCTTTAAGTTACTTGCTATCTAGTTAAATGGGCCATCTGGGAAGAGGCCCCATGATAACTGCACATGCTTGCACACATGTGTGTATGACTAGAAAGTTTCAATGAGGAGGGTACTCAATGCAAGTTTTCAGTTGCCAGAGCAGTCACAGTGCCATGATTTAGTTGAATTTGAAGCACCTTGACTTTGTAAGGGTGATTGTTCTATCTGTTTCATTATTCACGTCAGTTTCTGGGACCCCAAGTTTCCATGATCTACATCTGTCTGCCAGAGATATGTGCTCTGGATGGCCAGGGCAGGTGGGAAAAATGGAGACTAGCACTCCAGGTGAAAATACCAGCCTGAGGCACTAGGTAAGTATGGAAAAGAGCCTGGGTGTAGCATCCCTGCCAGTCCATTCCCTGGGGGCTGTTGACAGAGTTTTGCCACCCAAAACATCCCTCTTTACTACCAGAGTGGGTCCCAGAGAAGGCATGCTGAAGAGATGAGCCTGATCCAACTCTGATATTATCTATGTTTGTTTCTTCCAACAATAAATATTTATTGAGTATGGGGCAAGCATTGTCTAAGTTCTGGAGCTCTAACAGTGAAGACAGACAAGGTCATGGAGGTAGGAAGAATAATGCCCCCAAACGATGCCCTGCCCTGCTCCCACAGAAACGAACATGGCAAAAGGGACTTTGCAGATGTGATTCCGAGTACAGAGTACTGTAATCCAATGAGTCTTTAAAAGCTGTGAACATTTCCTTGCTGGGAGAGAGATGAGACAGAAGAAGGAGTGATTCAAAATGGAGAGGGATTCTCCTTGCCAGTGCTGGTTTTGAAGATGAGGAAGGGGGTCACAAGGCGAGGAATGCAGGCAGTCTCTAGAAGCTGGATAAAGCAAGGGGACAGATTCCCTTCCAGAAAGGAACACATCCCTGCCACCCTGATTTTAGCCCAGTGAGACTAGTGTCAGACTTCTGACTAATAGAATATAGAATAATAAGTTTGCATTGTTTTAAGCCACTAAATTTATGGTAATTTGTTATAGGACCAATAAAAACACAACTCAGGCAACATCCTCTTTGAACTTGTAGTCTAGTGGAAATAATTATACATACACACACACACACAAAATGGGCCATTTACATATTCTAATAAGGGCTGTAAAGGAAATAAATGAAATAACGTTTTGTGATTGTTATGACACATCTGAAAACTTCAGTGTATGAGCAGAGTAATTCCCCCTGTAAGAGTTTTGCTTGTTTGTTTCTAAGGAGGTACTGGGGATTGAACCCAGGACCTCATATATGGGAAGCAGGCGCTCAACCACTTGAGCTACATATGCTCCCAAGAGTTTTTTTTTTTTATCTGACTCCTTTCCAACTAGAGCAAAGGCATGTGACTAGGGTCCCACTAATTAGATAATGCCAGAATCTGAATCTAATGATGCAAGAGGGATAGTGCCATTTTTACACATACTCTCTCTCTCTCAGCAGTAGCCAGTGCCACAAGAGAAGCAATTCTGCAAACTGTCGTGCTTGTCTTTGGCAGCCATTATTCCTTCATCAGATAATTTCTGCAACATAATTTTGGATGCTGTTCTGGAAGCTTAGCTCAAGCCTACTCCAAGCCCTTTCAACAATTGAGTAAGCAATAAAATATCCTTTTACTCGGCTCCTTTCCTGCTTAATCAACTGAAGTCCACTTGGATTGTTTGCACCTAAAGGCACTGACAGGAATGGACAGTAATTAGAGGAGCCCAATTTTAGACAGAGTGGTCAGGAAGCTCTCTCTGAGAATAGTGATATTCGAGCTCAGGCAGAAAGAACATGAAGGACCAAGTAACAGGAACAGCTGCAGAGCAGGGACAGTGGGGGAGGGGGATGAGCACTTCCAGGTTGAAGAAGGAAGCACAAAGGTTACTGTGCTGGGGTTGGGGATCCAGCAGAGAGCAAAGCAAACAAGGTTCTTACCTTCCTGGAGTTTTCGTTCCAGTGGCGGTATTTAGACAGTTCAAAGGAAGGCAAATGAATAAGTAAAATAACTTCAAATAGTGATAGGTATTATAAAGAAAATTGAAAGAGACTTGTGGGCAGCAATGGAGGGACTGCTTTGGATAGGTTGGGCAGGAAATACCTCTCTGAGGCAGAAACAGAGGAGATTTATGACCTAGATAAAGTCTCTTGAGTTCGCTATTGGGACACATTGCTCAGGGAAGTAAATTTACTAAGGATTTTAAAAACAAAAACAAAACCAAATGTTGCAGGACCAACAGTGGGAATATTGGCAGACTCCAACAGATGTTGAAAATGCCCCTAGAGAGACAGATTTTTAAATGGTAGTTGTAATCATCTCTTTGTTGATGGTCTCAACCCTGAACTTGCCAAATATGTACGACTACATTTTAGGGGAGGTAGTTCCTTACATTATGAACATTCTTATTACATTGGGAATTTGCTCGAATTTTGTCTTGGATAGTTGTTATGCAAATGAGCTCAAAACCAAAATAAAGAAGACACAGGCAATGCTGGTTCTTCATCACTTTGTCAGAAGCTCCTCTAGTTTGATGGACTAGGCTGTCAACAGTGGAATGAAGCCAGTGCTAACAGAAAGAGACCTCAGCTTCAAGCAACCATCTTCCAAAATAATCTATCTGCAGGTGGAAGTTACTGGTTTTATGTGAGCATGAAAATTAATTATCAATGAAAAGGCATTTATTTCTTTCAGGCTCCATATATTTATTGACAAATAAATGATCTTTATCTCCCCAGAGGAAAGAATCATTCTCTAAAATTGTTAAATCAATTTACTGACCTGAGTCAAAGCTTTGGGGGGGAAATGAATGTATACTTTCTCAAATGGATCCCAGAAAAAATAGGGCAGGTGAGGTTTTAGTGTGTTTGTGTTTCAGCAGAACAGTTATGTGGAATTTCTTTTCCTACAAAACCAAAGAATTTTTCCAATAAAACCTAAACAGACTTTTTGGTAAATATGGCAAATTAAATACACACATCTAATTTTACTTCCTTCCAGAACTCCAGAAATAGCAGTAAGAGACATTTTTAGGAAGCACAAACCAATAAGCACAAGAGAATAGGCAAGGAGACCAAAACAAATAACCTAATAAGAGGCTACAAACGAGCAGTAAAGGTAACTAGACCCTAAGAATACAGAACCTGAAGCCTATAAAGGGGAAAACTATGCACTAATTTAATATTACACCAAAGACTCTGCTCAAGGTTCTGGGATTGACAGTACTATATGTCTCTGGAAGTGGGTCTAGAGGCAGGTGGGTAAAATAGGCGAATTGGCTGCAAGTCCAAAAAGCAGCCATGTCTATCATGGCATCCCCAAATCTCAGAGTCTAGGCAACCACCAAACCCCTCCCAACCCTAGCAAAGGATTTGTGATCAAGATTCTGGACAAGGTAAGTCTAGGGTTGCTTGACTAGGTGGGGGTGTAAAGTGAAAGTAGCATATCAAAAGCAGGAAAAATAAGTAGAAATACACATGGTATTCAAAGAAAATCCTAGGCCTCTTCTCCTATCCAGCTTCTAGAACTGGCATTCTAGCCTTCTTAACTAAATAATCAAGTCAGATCACCATAGAATAAAACTGGTTGGATAAACCACTTCCCCACCTCTAGCTCCAATACAACATACATGCACACATGCATGTGTGTGCACACACACACACATGCTCAGAGATATCCATTGTCTTTTTCACCTGAATGAAACCTTTAACTTGAAAGGTAAAGAGGCCAAAATAAAAAATAAAAACAGAAAAGCAACTTGGATAAAATACATATCCTACTTGGAGAAGAAAATTCCAAAAACAAAACAAAACATAAATTATAGCACTAATATCTTCAGAGAGGTTTAAAAAAGATATTGCTGTGGGGAGCGAGGCATACAGGAATCCCCTATATATTTGCTGTAACATTTATGTAATCAAAGTATCTTTTAAAAAATTAAAATGAAAAAAAGGTATTGCAACTGTGAAACAAGAATAGTATACTATAATAAAATAGAAGATTCAGAGTACAAAAAAAAAAAGCTATTGAAGTTCTTAAAAATATAGAATAGCAGGTACGAAAAACAGATTAGAAGAGTTTAAAGAGGAAATTTCCCAGAAAGTAGAACAGAAAAACAGAGATATAGAATATTAAAGAACTGGTATAAATAAATAAATAAATAAGCAAAAGACTAGCTCAGGAGATCCAAAATCCAAATAATAGGAGTTCTGGAAACAGAACAGAGAAAAGGGGAAAAGAGGCAGGGAGAGCTTTCATTTCTATTGCTGCATAACAAACACAAATAAACATATGTTTATTATTGCAGTTTCCGTGGGACAAGAGTTCAGGCACAGAGTAATGGGTCCTCTGCTTAGGGTCAAACAAGGATGCAATCAAGGAGTGAGCCGGAGCTGGGTGTTGGGAGCTCAGGGTCCTCTCTAAGCTCATGTATTTTTTGGCAGAATTTGCTTCTTTGCAGCTGTAGAACTCATGGTAGCTTGCTTCTTCAAGGCCAGCAAAAGAGAAATGCTCTCACAGCTAGGCTCGACTGACTAGGTTAGGTCCACCCAGGGTGATTTCCCTTTTGATTAACTTATAGTCAATTGATTAGAGACATTTATCACATCTGCAAAATCCCTTCGCCTTTTCCATGCTACATATTTCATCACCTCTGCCATATTCTGTTGGTTAAAAGCATGTCCAGGAGGGCGGCTGTGGCATCCTTCTCCCATATGGAGGGACCTGGGTTCGATCTCCGTTAAAAAAGAAAAAGAAAAATATAGAAGGTGCGCGGGCCGCCAGGCCCCACAAAAAGGTGCACCATCAGATCCCGCAAGCGGGTGAGCCCCCCAGGCCCTGCAAGTGTGTGTGACATCAGGCCCCGCCAAGCCACGCAGCAAGATGATGACATAACAGGAGAGTGACACAAGGGAGCGCCAAGACGAGATGCACCGAAAAACCAGGAACTAAGGTGGCACAGGTGGTAGGATGCCTCTCTCCCACATCAGAGGTTCCCAGGTTCGAATCCTGGTGAAGACAGGAGAAGGATGAGAAGAGAGGGAAGGAAACAGATACAGAGAATTGCCCAGCAAATGGACACAAAAACAGCAAAAACGGGGGGGTGGGGGGGGAGTAAATAAATAAATAAATCTTTGGGGGGAAAAAAAGCATATCTAAAACCCCACCCACATATAAGGGCTTCCCCTTACATAAAGGCAAGGATACTATGGGCTGGGAATCATGGAGTCCATCTTAGACTTCTCCTTATGACAGGAAGGAAGGAAATCATTAAAGTTATAATGTAAGACAATTTTCCAGACCTGAAGAATATGATTTATTAAATTGAAAGAACTCACTGAATGTATTGCAAAAAAATGAAAAAAGACCCATACCAGACTTTCAGAAAACTCTGGATCTGGATCTGATAAGCGTCCAGAGGTAGCACATCACAAACAAAAGATCAGATGTGAAATTGACTTTGGTTTCTATATAGTAATACATAAATTTCAAAGGATTTAGAGTAATACCTTCAAAATTATGAAGGAAAATGATTTCCACACTTGAATTCTATACTTAGAAAAACTATAAATCTCGTTTCAGGATAGAATAAAGATATTTCAGGCATACAAGTTCTCAATTATCTCCCACAACCCTTTCTCAAAAGAGTGCCTGAAGATTTACTCCATCACAAAGGGAGGAAACCAAGAAAGAGAATACATAAGAATTAGCAGAGGAATGAAGAAAAGGGAATCCAAGATGATGGCAAAGGAAGATCCAAAATGACAGTTGTGCAGTGTTTAGAGAGCAACACCTCCACAATGGGAAAAATGGGGTGGCTCCAAGAAAGAGTTATTCCATAAGACAAAATTGAGACTAGGAGATGAAATTGATAGAATACTTTTTGGACCTGAATATATGAGAGATATTTAAGCAATTGACCAAGAGTTTGGGCTTGAATTAGAGATAAGTAAGTCAGGGAAAACTATAAAAACAAACAACTAGCAGCAACATAAAATTATTAATTCAAAACATTGTGCAGAAAAGAGGAAGGGATACTGGTTAACTACATAGCTCAGCTACAAATAATGTTTATATAGTCATAATAATGTAAATACAAAATTAGGATTTAAATATATATGGAGAATGAGGGAATGGGATGGTTGTACACATGTTGTAGAGAGATGGGGAGGGAATGGAGCTGTATTTTCCATTTCTATTGCAATAAAATCTATAGATAATACCTAAAATTGTAAAAATGAGAAGAGGGTATGCAATTTGGAGACACAGAAGTCAAAAGATCAGTTGATGATAGAAGTCCCTCTGAGGAAGAGGAAACGGAACAGGAGAGGAAAGGCAGGAAACTGCCATTCCCCTAAAACAAGGCTTATGAGTCTATTTTACATTTTAAACTCTTCATATATGTATAATTTAGTGAAAAAATACAAAAGAAACAAGCACAAACCAAATGATTAATTAAAACAAATATCTAAAGAACTGTTTTCCCTTTTCATATTAGATATATTGGCAAGTTAATTCCTTATATAAGTTCATAAGTAATGTTCATTTTGTTGCTGTTGTTTTAAAATAAAGCATATCAGAACTTAAACATCAAATGAATGTTTTCTCCAAAGCTTTTCCATTAACAAGTAAGACAATTAGTCCAATGTTGTTGCAACTACTCAAAATATTTTTGGAACTGTCTTTAGAACTTCAAAGCCTGTGGCTAACTTCTTTAAATAACTTAAAAGTGCCAATTCATAGATTTAATACTGTAAAAGAACCAAAAACCATGTGGAATCATGTTAGATATGAGTGGCCAAGCCACCAAAAGGTATTTTGGGTGAAAATCAAGGTATGAAAACAAACTAATACAATTGGCTTATAAATGGATGGCTTATAAATGAGCTCTGGAGAGGATTTCAAAAGAGAGAGAGATTCTTAAAGTATTTTGTCTTTGCAGTGTAATTATGACAATAGGTTTATGAGGCACATTTTTAAAGAAGGCGCTCCTCCAATGGGAATTCATTACCATATTCAGTATGAAGCACACAAACATATAAAAATCAATGCAGGGAAGCGGCTGTGGCTCAATCAGTAGGGCTCCCGTTTACCATATGGGAGGCCCCGGGTTCGGTTCCCGGGGCCTCCTGGTGAAGGCAGGCCCGCCCGCACGGCGTGGTTAGCTGACCCAGCAAGCACAAGCAGCAAGGGGGGGATGAATGAATAAATAAATAAAATCTTTAAAAAAAAAAAAAAAAAAAATCAATGCAGAGTGGTTATATTAGATACTTGCAGAAGTGATTTTAGAGGAAAATATGCCAAATGGGATAACACTGCTTTATGTGCTAGGTGCTCCTCTCTCTTCTAAATCCAAGTAGATTGACCCACCCAGTGAAATTAGCAGAGCACCTTACTTAGCTGTGATTTATTTTCTTCTCTTAATAGAAGAGATATGACTAGAAGTAAAACTGAACCTTTGAAAGGACCTCTACTTGGTCCTAGGTGAATTATCTACCATTAATGGAACAATAGCTGCCTCATGGGATCTGGTATTACATTATAAAACCCAACACATCCGTTCCTTTCTTCAGTGATGAATGATAGGTTAATGTGAGGCCAACGTCTTCTAATCTTTCTCAGAAATGCTTAATGGGAGCTCACCAATAGAAGACCTTTGCTACCTGCTGATTGATTCTGATCACATTCTCAACTATGGGGACCGGGCAGACCTCCAATTCTGGTCTCTATTGAGATTTCCAGGCTTAGGAGTGTCTTACCTGGGTGTGGAAAAGACTGTAAAAAAAGAAATACTACATTTCCCATCCTCCCATGCAGATAGGTTGGCCAAAGGAACACGAATGGAAGGAAGGTGTACAACTTCCAGATTTGGCCCATTGCTTCACCATGTTCTTGCTCCTTTTGCTATCTGGATGCAGATGATGAGGAGGCCCCTAGGGGATGGCAAAACCAGAAACTGGAAGAAGTCTAGGACTGTAAAAGACAGCATGTGGTAGAGCAAACTTGGCCAACCTGAGCACCTACATTGTACTGTTAAGTAAAAAAGAAATAAACTTCTCATTCTTCAAGCATACTTGAGAGATTATTTGTTACTCTACCCAGTCCACAATAACTAGTACACTGGATTTTCCCCTGGAATAAGGGACCTAGTTTTGACCATTGAGAGTATATTCATGGATACACACCTTATGGAATCTTAGACCCTTGGCCTTAAAAAGTACATTTTTCTGGTTTAAGGTTACACTTCCCTCCCATCCCCAGCCTAGAACAAATACATTACTGTGGCAGTTTGATATTATTTATGAATTCCAAAAAGAGATAATGGTTATGTTTGTAAACTGGTCTGTTCCTCTAGGCCTGATACCCCTTTGATTGTATTAAATACAGAGGTTTTACTTTATTAAATCAAGATTAGGGGTTTGACTTGACCATGTCGTTAGGGTTGCAGGGTTGAGTTCATGCCCCCTTGGTGGGCTATATAAACAGATACTCAATCAAGAACATGAAAGTAGATACACAGAGAAGATACGCAGAGGATCCTGCAGTCCCTGGAAGAGAGATGAGCCTAATAGTTCACAGCTGACCTTGTGAACAGACCAGAGCAGCTGAGCCCAGAAAGGAATGAGTCCCAGAGGGGCTCTAATCTCTACAGCTGAGATCAGAAGAAGCCGGGACCATGGAGCAGACATCATCCACTATCTTGCCTCAACACATGGCAAAAGACTGAGTGAGAAAGTAGCTCTTATGGTACCTTGAGTTGGACTCTTTAGGGCCTCGTGACTGTAAGCTTCTACCCCAAATAAATACCCTTTATAAAAGCCAACAGATTTCTGGTACTTTGCATCAGCACCCCTTTTGGCTGACTAATACAACTACCTACCTCTACCTTTTTAAAGACACTCACAGACTTCCTACTCTAGACACGACCCACTGGCCTCACTCTCATTCCTCTTGTGGCAGGTCATAGTCTTCCTCCAGACTATCAGGCTGAGAAACTGGATGGATGTTGTGACTATTTCATGTGTTTCAAAAGCCAATGTAAAGTTTAGTGTTTGGCTTTTTTTTTTTTTTTTAATTAAAGAAGTTATAGAGTTACATAAAGATCATGCAGAAAATACAGAGTTCCTATATACTTGCCCCATTTCTCACATTTTGCTTAATGTGGTATTTTTATTACAATTGACAAGAGAATATTATTATAATTGTACAATTAACTATAGTCCATAGTTTTCATTAGGTTCACTCTTTGTATTATACAGTCCTATGGTTGTTTTTTGTTTTTTTTTTCAAATTTATTCAGCAACATATACACCACCTAAAATGTCCACTTTTAACCACATTCAGATATATAATTCATTGGTGGTAATTACATTCACAATATTGTGTTACCATCACCACTATACATTACCAAAAGTTTAGTTTTGAATTAGGCCTAAATTTTTTGGTAAAATTTCTTTTTTTTCTACGTTTGACCTGAAATTGCATATTCTTGATCAAAGTTATTAACCTCTGAGATGTGTTGGAGGCAGCAGGGTACTGGATCCAGTTTATACTGGCCTATGAGAGTTGATTACTAAATTTTTAGTTATTTTGCAAGCTGGTTGTTAAACATAACCATTATTAAAAATTAAATCATATAAACTGACAAATTGTGTTAATACAAGGGTCATAAATATGTAAAACTCATCATTTCCTAATCACTTTACTACTTTTATTATTATGTATGCTCTTGAGTTTATATACATCCATTGTATCTTTATCATGGGAATGTACATAAAGATGTGCTACTTGCAAATGCTACTGCACGTGATAATATAGTATTTCCAACTCTATCTTTGGTAATCTTATGTTGGTAGCTTGTAATTTGTTTTGGTGAGAGTATTTACACCCTGCAAATCAGCAAACACTACAAGTCAGATTTTCATTTTGAGAGCCTGTTATAAAACATTTACTGCCATACCACTGGTGGCCACAAACCATCAATAAACAAAATTTGCATGGCCCCAAAATGGAGACACCCCTCTCAAGCTGGAGCTTCTCATAGATCTTTAAACATGCAAAATAAAAACCCCTGCTTGTCTTAGCTTTAGTTAATATAGCTCTTCTAATTGATAAATTATTTCAAAATGAAAGATATACTTCTTAAAACTATTTTTTTCTAAATAAACAAATAACTCAGAGCATTGTTATACAATAAATAAAACAAGTTATAAACTCAAGAAGGTATGATTGAAATATAATTATGAGAAATGTGTAAGTGAAAGTGTTGAATATTACCAGATCCACATAGGAGTTTGGTAGGAATAGGCAGCAAAGGGAGAAAGGCAAAGAAGCCTCTGTGGCAACAGATTTGCCCTGGCCAGTGCAGTGTCTTTTTCAGGTGACAAGGAACCAAACAGTATAACTAAATGGCTCTGCCTGAGAAGGGAACAGGAACATGTATATGGAGAGAGAGCAGAGAAAAGAAAAGAGAGAAGGAGAACGTGCTCAATCAGTAGGTCAGGGTGGAAGGTGAAAGTGCAGTTTGCACTGTTGTGATATTAACTCCTGAGGCTCCCCATGCTTCAGTAAAAGGCCTTGTGTGAGTGGATTTTTTTTCTTCTTGTTTTATTTTTTCTTCCAGAATCCATGTGTAGCAGTTTGATATTGGTTATGAATTCCAAAAATAGGTATTGGATTATGTTTGTAAACTGGTTTGTTCCTCTGGGCATAGTAGATTATATTGGCTTCAGAGGTTTCAGTTTTATTTGATTAAATAATGATTGAGGCTTTGATTGGGCCAGTCAGTAAATGTTGAGTCCCCACCCCCTTGTAGGTGGGGACTCACAGAGATACCACACAGCAGAGAAAGGAGTTTGGAGTTTTGAGCTGCAGGCCCAGAAAGTAAACACACAGGAAAAGAACACAAAGGAATAGAGACAGCTCCACAGGCACGGCAGAGGCCCCAGGAAAAGAGACAAGCCGTTTGCCTGATAGTTTACATGGGGCATTGTGAAGAAGCAGAGCAGCTGAGCCCAGAGAGAAACGAGCCCCAGGAGAGAGACAAGACTTATCCCAGTCTACAGCTGATATTGGAAGAAGCTGGTACCATGGAGCCTTCAGAGGAAGATGGAAGCTGAACCTTTGCAGATGTCAGCAGCCATCTTGCTCCAACACATGGCAACAGACTTTGGTGAGGGAAGTAACTTATGCTTTATGGCCCGATAACTATAACCTTCTACCTCAAATAAATACCCTTTTATAAAAGCCAGCAGATTTCTGGTATTTTGCATCAGCACCTGCTGACTAATACACCATGCTTCTTTTTTTTTCTTACCAATTTTAAATTTTAAAATAGTTTTAGATTTACAGAAAAGTTATGCGGATAGTACAGAATTTCCATACACCTCACACCCAGTTTCCCATACTGTTAACATCTTACATTAGTGTGATATACTCCTTACAATTAAAGAGCCAATGCAGATATAATATTTTTTTAAAGATTTATTTATTTACTTTTATCCATTTTTAAGTCCCCCTCCCTCGCCCCCATTTTCGCTGTTTTTGTGTTCATTTGCTGGGCAACTCTCTGTATCCGTTTCCTGCCCTCTCTTCTCATCCTTCTCCTGTCTTCACTGGGATTTAATCCTCAGAAACTCCGATGTGGGAGAGAGGCGTCCTACTGCCTGTGCCACCTTTGTTCCTGGTTTTTCAGCGCGTCTCATCTTGGCTCTCCTTTGTGTCACTCTCCTCTTACGTTATCATCTTGCTGCGTGGCTCGCAGCGCTTGACAGCTTACCCATGCACGGGGCCTGGGGAGCTCATCTGCTCACGGGGCCTGGTGGTACACCTGCGCACAGGGCTTGGTGGTCCGCACGCCTTCTATATTTTTCTTTTTTTTTGTTTTTACTGGGAGGCCCCAGGGATCGAACCCAAGTCTGTCCCCCTGCTATATTATATCTCTTAAGGTTGACCAAAGATACCTAAAGTTACAGTCATTTCCCATACAGGATGGTCATATAATAAATCAGGCTTAGTTTATCACCAGCATTCTAAAAACCAGACTTAGGGAGAAAAACCAGGTTTGGAGATACACGCATGGTTTCTAATATAGCGAATATTTAGCCTACCCTGATTATCACAAAATCAGGACAGAGAGAATATTCGCACCTGATATAATATTAACTAAAGACCATGCTTTATTTACCTTTTCTTAGTTTTTACCTAGTATCCTTTTCCTGTTCTAGGATTCTATGAGGATCCCACATGTCTCCTTAGGCTCTTCTTGGCTGTGACAGTTGCTCAGACTTTTCTTGTTTTTTTATGACATTGACATTTTGAGCAGTATTGGTAAGATACTCTGTAAAATGTCCCCCAATTGGAATTGGTCTGGTCTTCTTCTCATGACTAGACTGGGGTTATGGGTTTGGGGAAGGAAAACCACAAAGGTAAAGTGCCTTTCTCATCACATCTTTTCAAGTTTCATTACTCTCAACATGACTTATCATTGTTGATGTTGAGCTTGATCACCTGGCTGAGGTGATGTTTGTCATTTTTCTCCACTGAAAAGTTACTCACTTCCCCCCTTTTCATACATTGTAAGTGTATCAGTCAGGGTTCACTTGGGAAATAGTATCAACAGGAGATATCTGTCAATAATATGAGATTTTATAAGAATCTCTCATGCAACCGTGGGGATGCACAAGTCCAGGTTCCACAGGCAGGCTGAAAACCAGGGGCTCTGATGAAAGTCAAATGAAAGGTCCTTGATGAGTTTCTGGGAGAAGTTGGCTGTCCAACAACAAGCTGGGAAATTCTCTCTGAAGGTTGAAATCACTTCCCCTTTTAAGGCATTCAACTGATTGGATAAAAGCGTCATCCATTGATGATGCAATCTGCCTGATTGATGCAGATGTAATCAGCCATCCATGCAGTAAACTCACTGGTGATCAAAGTCCAAAAATGCTCTTGTATTACAATTAGCCCAATGCTTGCTGGACCAAACACCTGGTTGAGTTGACACTAGCTTAACCATCACAGTAAGGAAGTCACTATTCACAGTCCACACTTGAGGAATGGGAAGTGGCATATCAATATACATTTTGGGGGAGAGTGGATGTGGCTCAGTGGTTGAGCACCTGCTTTGCATTTATAAGGTCCCAGGTTCAATCCCCCGGTAGCTCTTTAAAAAAAAAAAAAAAAGTATATATATATATATGAATTCTTCTGCATGGGAAAATTGTCTATTGATTTATATAATCATTTATTTATATCCATATGGAGTCATGGATATTTTACACTTTCTGTTACAATCTAACACTATTTTATTTATTTTCCTCCTCAAATTGTTCTACTTTGGGCATTGGAAACTCTTTCCATTGGCACCTGTGTCCCTTGGACATATGCCCAATATGTTTTGTTTTTGTTTTTGTTTTTGTAATATAAGCACTTCCTTACATTCTGGCACTACCAGATACTCCAGGGTTATCTTGTATATTTCTTGCCCCAGTCCTAGAATCAGCCATTCCTTCAAAGCTATAGTTCCGTTAATTGCAGAAGTGTATTTGAAACCAAGATCTGGGCACAAAGTGTGTTCATTTCTGGTGTGGTATCCTTGCTCCCAGGCCCACTCAATTGACAAAACAAGGAAATATATGTGCATATATTAATCTGTGTATATATACATATCTATAAATAATTCTATATGCATTCATCTGTATCTATATTAAACTAAACACAACTTCATACTGATGGCTCCAAATTGAATCCATTTCCAAGTGGATCATTCCAGCCTTCTTTCCTTGCTTCTCAGCAATCTCCCTGTGCAACAGTGAAAAGCTTGGCTTCCACCATCTGCCATCCGTTTACTTAATTGCTTGGTTCTCATCTACATGTATTTTGGTTTCAAAATAGTCAACCCATACTTCCATGGGAAATAATTTGATCAATGGGAATACAGTGCTTATGTACAGTTGCTTATGCCTTTAGTCTGACAGACTCCACTCATTTCTAAAGTTACTTATACCAGCGACTTCTCCCCAACTACCTTTAGTGGAGTTTGTTCATCTATCTGTAGTATAGTTAGATTCTGTATTCCGTTATGGGATCCCTGGATCTCCTAAATGATTTTTTTTTTTATTTGCATGCTTTAAGGTTCACTCTTTGTGTCATAGGGTTCTGTGAGTTTTGAGAAATGCGTGGTGTCATGTATCCACCATTAGACAGTCATGAAGAAGAGTTTCACCATCTTAAAAATTTTCCTGTGATCCTCCCAATCAACCCTAAACATCCCACCCTAAGCCCGGGACAAATACTGGCCTGTTTACCATCTCTATAGTTTTGCCTTTTCCAGAATGTTATATAAACGGAATCATACATTATGTAGCCATTTCAGAATGGCTTCTTGCACTTAGCAATATGCATTTAACCCATCCTTATCTTTCTTTGCATGGCTCAATAGCTCATTCCTTTTTTTTTTTTTTTTTACCGGGAGGTACCAGGGATCGAACCCCGGTCTCTCCATATGGTAGACGGACACCGAACCTCTTGAGCCACATCCGTTTCCCGAGCTCATTCCTTTGTATTGCTGGATAATTTCCCATTGTATGGATATACTATGGTTTGCTGATCCATTCACCTATTGAAGGACATTGCAGTTGCTTCCAGTTATTTTACTATTATGAATAAACATTTGTGTTCAGGTTTTTGTGTGGACAAAGTTTTCAAATCAGTTGGGTAAATTCTTAAGAGCATGACTCGGGATTGTATGGTAAGAAAATATTTTGCTTTGTAAGAAACTGTCAAAATATCTTCCAAAGCGGCTGTACCATTTTGTACTCCCACCAGTAATAAATGAGAGTTCCTATTGCTCCACATTCTCATCAGAAATTTTATTGTCCTTTTTTTTGGATTTTAGCCATTCTAGTGGTGTGTAGTGGTATCTCACTACTGACTTAATTTACATTTCCCTAACGATAAATGATGTTGAGAATCTTCGTATGTGCTTATTTGCCATCTGTATATCTTCCATAGTCTATGCTTCTTTTTAACACAGTCTTTCTTCAGGAAAGGTAAAATATGGTTGACTAGATTTCATGTTTTTTAGATATTGTCATATTCTGCCCTGCCTCTTGATGTTAGGTCTAATTCATCCTGATTGGTGTTTTAATAATGCCCCAAATCTCTATCTCATCTTTAGACACATTATCCTGTACTGCTTCTAAGGGCGTAATTTCTTTCTTTTAATGCAAATTTTTATGAGTTTAAATCTCAGAGGGCAATCTTATTTCCAAATTCCTAGAGTGAGGAAAAAGGAGGCAACTTCACTGTTGCCTCATTCAAGTCCTACACCCACTATTTTTTCTTTTCTTTAATATTAGTCTATTTAACTGTAGCCATACTTCAAATATTTTATAACCATTTGACCTATTTCAGGGTTTTCCTCTATTTATCTGGTTATTTTCTTTTGAGCCTTTGTTTAGTGCAGTGATTCTCCAACTTTGGCATGTTTCAGAATCTCCTAGAGAGCAAAAAAATTAACCCTATGGCCCAGATTCATTAAAGTAGGATAGGTCCTGGTCATTTGTAATTTTATCAAGATTCCCAGGTGATTTGAAACCAACCAAAGTTTGAAAAACCCTGGCTTGGTTTTGGAGAATAAATGAAAGCAAGGGAGCATTCTCCACCTGAGGGCCAGGCTAACCCTGACTAGAAACACACAGTTGGCCTGTCTAGACACTGACTGCAGCTTCAGAAGCCGGTGCTGCTATTTTGCTGAGACTCCTAAACTAATCCTCCACTGGGGTTTGTGTGCAAGATTTTTGTCCAGGGTTGAAATTAACATTTGTAGAATATTTTTACAGTGTAAGATACTATGAAAAACTGATTTATTTTGCAGAGTTCACCAAAGGAGCATTTTTAAACCGTCTGGACACATTGCACCAGGTTAAATTAAAACTGTTAAAGGATGTGCCCCTGAATTTGCATTTTAAGAAGTACACTAAAACATACAGGGCAGACAATCTATACATCTTTTTGTATTACTGGTTCACTACTCTTCTATACAATAAAAATTAAACGGCAGTTATTTTTTTTTTTTTACAACAAAGCATTAGCCTAAATTGAGAAGACCAGACTCAACAATAAAGCATTTTATAACCAGAAAGCAACTATTTCTCAGATATTTTTTCTTTAAAAACTCAAGTCTTCATGTGCTTTGTGCCCTTCCAAGCTATGGCTAATATTCAATATAACTTAAGAGGGCACAGTTCCATTCCAAAGAAAAACTTCATCACATCAAAACATTATTTGCATATTCATAAGATTCCACCTTCAGGCAGAGACATGAGCTCTTTTTCTTGCAAACTATTACATCAATAGAAATATACAACTAAGCATCAAGAAAAATGCGAATGAGGATATTAAATGAAAAAATGTTCACTCACCAGTGCACAGTTTAATATCAGGTGGAGAGCATGCTTGCTTGATTACAAAGTAAATTTTAAAGGGAAATACTTGTGTTCATTGTTCACATAAATATTTAATCTCCATTATTACTAATAATTGCTAATACTGATGAGTTTACTTTTGAGCAATTGTTTGAATTTGCTAGAAAATATAATAACGTGACTTTTTCAGAAAATATATTTAAATTTTACCTGAGGGGCTAGTTTTTTTAATCATAACGCCCCAAGCCATGGTTGACAGCACTTTGCTTTTTCAAAGGTCTCTTCAAATTCAAATGTAATCCAGAAATGACTATTTTCCAGTGAAAATACAAACTATCAACTACTTGAAACTTATTTGCTAGAAACCAGATAATACTATTTATTTTTCCGGTAATTAA
This sequence comes from Tolypeutes matacus, assembly GCA_026826555.1. NCBI lineage: Eukaryota > Metazoa > Chordata > Mammalia > Cingulata > Chlamyphoridae > Tolypeutes > Tolypeutes matacus. The sequence goes on from JAKSZT010054416.1 coordinate 24,136,752, forward strand.
TAGTTATTTTTATGAGATATTATATTTCCTTGAATTTTTACTGTGAGGATAATTTTATAATCACTACCAGGCAAACATGAATTTTCCATCTTTTAAAGAAATTTAAATTTCTCCTTTCTTAATAGCATTTCAACATAGTTGGATGTATCTGTACTTTGTCCTTAATCTACATCAGATATTTATAAGTATTTCCTCCAAGTTAAAAGTGATCTTATTCCTTCCAGCTAATACAAATCCTGGAAAGTAAGAAATACATGAAAACAACCAAAATCTTTAATGGCTTTGATTTGTAAATCCCTGAAAATACTTCCATCTGACCTCACTGAAGCACAGTAGCCATATGGCATAAGGAATGCATTTTGAACATCCGTAGGATACAAAGCCTACTACTGAGTAGACTGTTCCTAAATCACTCTTTGGGTATCACACATATTAATTTGCTCATTCAGATGAACGGGGTCCCTCATCCTGAAACAAAAAAGTTGAATTCCTTAGACATAATCATGCTATGATATTTCAAGAGTTCTATAAAGTCAGTTTGAGATAAGGTTATCACAATTTCCATGAACTAGTAAGGTTATCACAATTTCCATGAACTAAGAGTACCTGAAGTTGTAGCTGGTTTAAGAAATCAAAGAGAACCTGCTGCAGTTGGCAAAAATGCTGACTGTGAAACCAAGGTCATTACTTATTGGTGTCTAGGCTTAGAGCTTCTTTAACCTTACACTTCAACTTCGGAGTCTCCTAAAATAAACCATTTTCAGGGTCAGCAAAGTCCTTTGGTTGTATTTTCATCAGAATTGAGGATCAGTAGGTGGGAATGCCATGCCCTGCCCCAGCCTTGGAATACATTATAGAGTGGGCCGAGACCACTTCTGCACAGCTTTTGAGGGCCGTTGCCATCAAGTTGTTAACATGCTCCCTATCCTCAGTGCGCACCATACTGACTGTATTCTTTAAGCAGGCTCCTTGTGAAGCCGTGGAGTGGTTTTAAAATTCCATTCCTGACCCCCAAGGCCCTTGGTGATCCAGTACCTGCACTCAGCATAAGCTACTTTCCCCATTCATGCACTGCAGATACAAGTCCATTGTTCACATCTATTAACTAGACGTATTGAAAAGGACTTTTTTTCAGTACACATCTAGAACACTTCTCTCAATTTAAGGTGCTCATTCTAAGACCTTGGTATATGCAGGCTACAAGTGAGAAAATAGGCTACATTTAACAATTAAATTCTTATTGTCATTCTCAAATACCAATTTTAAAGGATTTGAATGTACCTGAACTGTAAATATTTTTTAAAATAAAATAACCAATTCACATGATATATGAAAAAGAAAATATCCAAACCTCTTATATTTATTTCAAAAGAAATATAGTCCTCTAGTGAGAGTTATTGTTGAAACTGTATTAATGTTTAGTAGTTAGACCAAGTCATAACACACTGCAGGCTTTTCCTGTACTTCCTACGTTTCTCAGCAAGAATCCACTTTATGCTCAACAACTTTATTCTTAATTCACAAAAGAAAAATGTTTTCACCATTGATAAGTAAATTAAAAGTTAGCTTTAAAGGAATAGTAACCATTGCATAATTGAAATGGAGAGAGTAATTTTCATACTTGGGTGTCAAAAGAAAAGTCCTCTGTGGTCATTTGCTTGCTTAAAATGCATAAAGTTACTTTATGAATCTTCATATATGAGACTTTATTACAGCTCTTAAAATTGTGTTCTTTATCCTCCAAATTGGGAAAATGTCAATTTGTTTGGACATAAGCACCATATAAGAGGATTTTGGTACTTTGGTGCTAGGAAAAGAATGATTAATTGAAGAGGGAAGGTGATTTCTGAAGTAGATTAAATGTTTGTATGCATGTATATGATGAAGCATATATAGTTATCTGTTACATTAAAAGAAAATACTGCTGACACTGATTCCTAGCCTCTTGTGCAGATGAGGCTGAAAAGGCTATTTTGTAATCAATAACATAATTGGCAGCATGTATGAGTGACGTTTGTTCTTTGGGTTGTAGCTATAGCTTCTTTTGTAGATCCTGCAGTTCTTTGTGTCTTTGCCTTTTAAGCTCTGTCTATGGACAGAATATTCCAACCACCACCACCAATACCATAAACTATCTCCAGGGCAGCAAGATTGGCAGAAGCCCAGACATAGTCTTCATTTTTATTAATCTGCTGTATAGACAAACTGAGATGATTGGTTTGGTCAGAAGTTGTGGTCTGAACTGTTCTCAGAATGTCCTCTGACCTTGTGTATGAAGCTATAGTGATAAACCATAATATGTAGCTTAAAGGTCTAAGAAAAACTAATATACTCTAGTGTTGCCAGGAAAAAAAGAATTTCAAAGAATTAGTTACTGTAATATATTCCTAGGCTTCCTAGGAGACAGATGAACAGGGAAGAAAGCAGAAGACTTGATTTGACTAATCTAACTTTATTGGTCACTTTTATTATTATTGACCGTTCCACTTCATGTTTAAATTTAAGCAAATAGACAGACCAATAAAAAGCCTTTGTACTACAGTGAAAAAGGTAGGGGTATACCAGTAAATAATGAGTCACCTGAAAAGTTCTTTGGAGACAGGTCTCCTGCGTAGGCTCCCTTTATTGATATGCTGTGCTTAATTTCCAAAATTGTCTTATTCAAGAAGGAAAACAAAAATAATAATAATTTTTATGCAAATATACCCTCTAGTCTTTTAAAAATGTATTATTTAATTAGTGTCTTTTAAAAAATAATATAATAAGCTGTGCAGAAGCACCACTCAAAACAAAAGATAGGATCATGGTGAAAACCTACTATAATTAACCTTGTAGTATTGTCAAGAAATACAGAGTATTGTTCCCACCAATCCATCCCCAACTCGAGATAGCCATATCCTGCATCTTGTTTCATAATACCTTTGTTTCCTTTTTTATATAGTCTTAGTGCATTTTTTTTTTTTTTAAAGATTTGTTTATTTACTTTATCCATTTTAAACTCCCCCTTCCCCATTTGCTGTTTTGTGTCCATTCGCTGGGCAATTCTCTGTGTCTGTTTCCTGCCGTCTCTTCTCATCCTCCTCCTCCAGTCTTCACCAGGATTCCATACTGGAGACCTCCGATGTAGGAGAGAGGTGTCCTGCCACCTGTGCCACCTCGGTTCCTGGTTTTCGGAGCATCTCGTCTTGTCTCTCCCCTGCGTCTTTCCCCTGTTACGTCATCATCTTGCTGCATGGTCCCGGGGCCTGGTGGCTCACCAGCACACAGAGCCTGGCAGCCCATGCGCCTTCTATATATATTTTTTTAATTTTACCGGGAGGTCCCGGGGATCGAACCCAGGTCCCTCCATATGGCAGACGGACGCCCAACCATTTGAGCCATATCCGCCCCGCTTAATGCATTTTTAAATAGCCATTAAAATGTTTTATTTTGTTTTTAACTTTACAAAAAGTATCTTGCTGTACGTATTCCCCTCTACTTTTCATAGCAAATTTTATTAGGCAATAAGCTCTCTTCCTGTATGCTTCATTTGTGAGGGGAAGTAGGGTACAGAGTGTTCAAAACACCCTAGCATCTTGAGCCTTTAGATGTATTCCCCCTTCAGGCACAGGGATCTTTCCCAGCACAATCAACAACCATGAAGATAATTAGGGAAGAAATTTTCACATGGATTGCAGTTTATCTAGTCTGCCACTGGTTTTCAGTATCTTTATTGCAATAGTCAGGTAACTGCCCACTTGATCTGGATGTCCCTCCATCATAACCTTTGATGGGATCATTCATGAGAACAGCAAAACTGTGCAGTTACCTTAAATATAATTATTGTATCCTTTCCAACTTTTTATATTGCAAGCCACAGAAATGCAACTGAAACTAGCTTAAACAATAAAGAGAATTTACTGGCTCACCTGATTGTAAGGTAATATCAATAGACTAGGCTTCAGGACTGGTTTCATTTGATGATTGAAAGATATCAAAACAAAGTTTGTTTCTTTCTTTTTAGTCAGCTTCATCCTAAGGTTGGCTTCTCTTGTGGTGGCAAAATGACTGTAGAAAGAAAAGGTTGGCTCTGGAAGCTACCACAGAAAAGTCAGGAACTTTCTTAGAGGCCCCTAGAAAAGCTAATCTCATGCTTTACTGATTTGAATTCGGTCGCTTATATTCCTCACCCAATCTAAGAATCAGTGGAATGTCAGACACTGATTTGCTTAGACCTGAGCTACATAAAGTAATCATTGTGGCAAAAGGGGTGGGATTACTTTGAGTCCTTAAAATAATCAGAATCCACTCTGGAGCTGGGGGTAGGGTCACTCCTCCACCAAATTATAGGGAGGGGTAGAACGGATGTTTGGAGACAACCATACCATCTGCCTATAAATATATACAAATATTATGCAAAGGGCTTTATAAAAAAACACCAATTTCTCCCTAGCAAGGAATTGGTGAGAACTCTAGACTAGGTAAGATAAGACCATGTTTTGTGTGTGCTCTGGTTCAGTACGAATTCTTTTTCTTGTATTGTCCAAGTTCACATAAATTTCAATTACACACAAAAATATTTTACCCATGCCAGTCTATATTGGGATGTTGTTTTCTTGAATTTGGGGTCCTTATTACTATTTGCAGAAAATTCTTAAATCTGATTCTAAAATTATTCCAAGTTCATTTTAAGTAAAAAGTCTTTTTAATACTTTTCTTCCTCCAGTATACTTTGCAAAATCCTGTTATCAATTACTTAATACCACCCAAATATCTCCTCTTTTGACTTTTATAACTCCGGAACTTGCTGTCTCTAAAAAGTATACTCAGGGAAGCGGCTGTGGCTCAATCAGTGGGGCTCCCGTTTACCATATGGGAGGCCCCGGGTTCGGTTCCCGGGGCCTCCTGGTGAGGGCAGGCCCGCCTGCACGGCGTGGTTGGCTGACCCAGCGAGCACAAGCAGCAAGGGGGGGATAAATGAATAAATAAATAAAATCTAAAAAAATAAATAAATAAATAAATAAATAAATAAATAAAAAGTATACTCAGACTCTTTTAGCCAGCTACATTTGTATTCTGCACACAATGATGGGAATTGTGTTTTCCACTGTCTCCTTGGCATGAACTTCCAAATTTGTTCCTTGCTAATTTTCCTGCCTTGGACAGCAGCATGGATATCATGACACTTCTAGTGTATTAGTGTTAAATATTCTCCCAAGCTATGCTTGGTAAAAATGTGTTACTCCTTCATTCTCATCATCATTATCCAAGCTTATTTCTCAAGGAAACTCTGGACAAACATGCAATATAATAAGGGATGTGTTCGAGTTCTATCTTCTGACAACATTTGAATATAATGATTGATCAGACATGAAGACTTTTAAAAAGAATGAAGGATGAATATATAAAAATATTTGTAAGTAATTCATTGATTATTATTTTTCCTTTGTTTTAGTTTTGTCTACTCAAAACAATGTAGCATTTATATTTCTTTTCAGTTGGAACGCTTTTTGATTAAGTAGAAGAATATCAATATCCTGGGGTATATATCATTCTAGCTCAGAGCAAATAAAGGCTTCTGGGTGCTATGCAGTGCAGAGCCAATACAGTTATCATAAATTTCACTTCTAACAAAAGACATCGGGGTTAACAAAATTGTTTAATTTACTTAGGCGAGATGAACCTTGTGCCTCTGCAAATGATATCATGAGCTTTATGTTGAATAATGCTCTAGAGAGATACTTTTTTCTCCATTTATACCTGAGTAGGAGTTAGCTTCTAGTTTATTTCAAGTACATAATATATGTGAAAAAGTGCTTGCAAATTAGAGGAATTATTGTAACACAAGTCTGCCTTAAGACATACAGGCTCTCAAGTTAAACAGGAATTATATTCTTTAGCTAACAGATTTATAGAATGTAATGAAATTTTGCCAGTGAGTAGTAAGAATAGACTGCATAGTCTATTTCGATAGAGAATTGGAAAAAGTAAGTAGTAGACAGTGTTCAGAAAGAACAATGGAGTATGAGTCAGAAGCTCTGTATGACCTTGAGCCCCTTGGCTTCTCTGAACTTCAGCTATTTTTTTTATCTGTAAAATAGGAATTCTAGGTCATATTATTGTTAGGATCAAATTATAAAATAAATGTGAATGTATTTTATGCCTTTCAAGGAGCTATACTAATCTAAAATGCTATTAACAAGAGGTTATATCAGAAAATGTGAGGGCTGTCCTACCAAGGCACATGAAGTAGGGTGAGAGGAATTCTAAGGTATATCAGGTAAGTCATGTTAATGAAGAAAGCCTTTGTTAAGAGTTTCTATAAACCCAAGTAAATGTTCTAATGACTGCTTAGGGGAAGTGTGTAGAGCAGAGGTTCTTAACCATGGTGCCCATGTGAATCAGTGGATTCTGGTACAAATAACAATGCCAGGATCCCACCCAGCATATGTATTTAAAATAACAAATAAAGTACATGAATTAATTTGAGGGGAACTCTTAAGAATCAATGCTCTACAGCAGGGGTCAGCAAACATTTTTCTGTGAGATCCAGATGGTAAATATTTTATCCTTTGTGTTCCATGTAAGGTGTTTACCCCTCATCTTTATTACAAAAACAAAACAAAACAGAAACTCTTTAAAAATATAAAACACTACTTGCTTAGTTGTACAAAAAGAAGCCAGGGGCCCAATGAGACTCTAGAGAATGAAAAAGCTCACATCATCATAGAAAGAAAACTAGTAGCACATGATACATATACAGTGTAATGGAACTCTCTGTTTAGATGCTTCTCTTTTTCATTACTGTGAAATCTTTGAGTATAGATTCTTATCTTATTCATTTTTTCATTCCTAGAATCTAGAATATTTCCTAGCACTTCACAGTCACTCAATAACTATTGGGTGGATTGGTGGAAGAAAGACAGTCTATAAAAAAAGATTAATATCAGAAACTATCGCATTTGGAGAATTTACCTCATAGTAAGTGGGGTGACAGTTTCCCAGTTAATTTCACCAATGCAAACAGTAAAAATAAATATATTCCCTGCCTTAATATTTGTTAATTTTGACTATGTTAAGCAGATAATGACAAATATCTATTTTATTTGTTGTTTGGAAGAAACTTGGTCTTGACTTTGTGGTAATTTTAGGAAGACGAAAGCTCATTTCTAAGGTGCGATATTTAGGGAAATTTTTCTGGAAAACGGGACTGGGGTTGAGACTAGGAGTGTACCTTTGATAAGGCTATAAGTTTGTCTCTAAGGTAAAACTTATTTGGGAAGACATGTGATCTCTAGAGTGAGGGTTGTACACAAGATGTTGGATTAGTACTGGGTATAATAACACTGTTAGGTCTTAGCTGTGACTAATCATATGAATGTATAACATAATTCAAAGCTATTGATACTGAGAATATAAGCATGGTGGTCAACTATGACATAGTGGGTTCAAAGTCACCTAATTGGCTTAGAACAGATCTGTCTCATGTAGTTTTACTTCTTTGCCTTCTGGATATAAAGATTTCATATCTTATCTCGGATCAAACCATCCTATTACTGGTACATACCCTGTTGATCTGGTTTCTACTTTGACTGCTTTTTCAGCTGAGTGTACTGTCTTCTTTAGTGAACGTTTTCAGTGGTTTTATAGCTCCCACTGCTTAGATTTCCTTTACAACAGCCTTACTCCATCTCATGAGAAAACATTTACCTGACCATTTGACTACCACTCCTTCAGTCAAGTGAACATTTCTTTTTCTTTTTTTTTTTTTTTTAATATCTTCCAATTATTTTTTTTTACTCTTTTTTTTTGAGGTACCGGGGTCAGGGATTGAACCCGGGACCTTGTAGGTGGAAACTGGTGCTCAACCACTGAGCCACATGGGCTCCTCACATTTCTTTTTTAATTGCTGTAGTAGCCTTTTAAGAGTCACCTACCTCTTAGGGTCAACCACACTAATTCCTCATGTTCTTTGAATACGCTGGGGTTTGTCCTGATTCCTGCTTCAAATGCCCTCTTGATTTGCTTAATAGTATCAGTTTATATATTGATAATGTTGAATTTTACCTGAGCTCTCTGATCCTGGAAAATAGCAATGATTAAAAATCCCTCGCTCTCATTTATGTTCCGGAACAGGACTTACTGCAAAGAATCACCCTTCGTCATATGATTCAGATAAGATTCATGAATGTCCCCCTTGTTTACCTATGACAAGGTTAGACGCAGACCCTCCAGTTCCAATTCTTTGTCTCATAAATTTTTAAACTATTTGCAACACGGACCTATCTGGATAAATTGCTTAACTTGACCAAACTTTCCTCAGGCTTCTCTGCTTCTTCCAAGCTCTTGAAGCTTGGCCCAACTTTCAGCCCTGGAAAACAGCACAGGCTCTCCTTACCAGCCTCTTCAGAAAATCAGCTGACTGCAAAAAATAATATTCCCAGATCAACCGTATGATCACATTGCCTGCTTATTTCACTACCCCATACCTGGAATGTTCTGTTCTTCATATTGCAATAGTTGCCCAGCCCTCATTACAAATATCCGTTGGAACAAAATCACTCCTTACCTAAGTCTGAATTTGTTTTTGTTTGGCAATATCTTTATTCCAGCAAGCTTTCCTACTCCTAACATTGGTTTAGATACTCCATTGCGGGATCCCATAATGTCATGTGCTTATCTTACTTAGAGCAAATAAGACTGTATACTTGTCTCAATTCCTTACTAAAATGTGAGCTCCTCTAGGACAAGCTCTGTATCTTGTTTATCTTGTAGTCCTTCACTTTGAAGAGTTCTAGGGTAGTGTAGAGGTGCAATTAAAGCTTAAGTACCTAATTATTTAATTAAATTAACAATCAAATTTTTCCCAGTAAAGATGGTCTGAGAACTCATTTCTGAACAGCCAACTCCCATAGGTAAACAATCTCACGGTGAGGATTATTTCTCTCCTTCTGCATAAGAATAACATTCATGCCCAGAATGAGCCTTACTTCAATCAATATCAGACAAATGTCTGGCAACAAGTACTGCCATCCTCTTCTGTCCCATATAAAACTATATAGGAAAGCAATTTTGATTATTGTTGTAGGGGCCATCAGTTCTGGAAAAATATCTCAGAAGAAAATGTTGTTGTTTTTTTCATTTCTACTGGCTCAAAGTAGTGACTTATACACTTCTGGAGAAGGAAGGAATGCCAACTTCAATTTATCAAATACATAAAATGTTAACTGTGTCATTTTATTGAAACTTTATGACACGCATCACCATGATATGATTTATGCTGCTACATCAGAAATTCTGCTTCCTCAATTCTCCACTCTAGTCAAGGGATCCAACCTAACTTCGATAACTCCAGCTGATGGCCTCAAGGTAGTTAATATGAGATTGGTTCCTATATTCAGAATTAGTCCCTGACCTAAGTTAAAATGTCTTTAGACTGTCAAATTTTGTTTTGTCTCTCTCAAGGGTGCACTGTCTCTATTATTCAGATTCCTTGTTTTAAGTTTCTGCTCCATTACTGATCTCCTCACCTAGTTAGATCTCTGACTTCCTGATACTCAAATCCTTTGCCAGGGTACCTGTCTCTGTCCAATCTACCTCAGTGCTTTATGGCACCTAGGTCTATCTAAATGCTGCTATCAGACCCTTAGACACTACTCATCAATTTTCTATCTTCATCTATGTACCTTCAATCCATAATTTCTCCTGAACTGGATAATGGCAGATCTGGATATCTGAGGTAGTAAGGGTATGTTGGAGTTCTCTGTATGGGGTTTGTATTATTTTTGTAACGGTCCTGTAAGTTTGAATGTATTTCAAAGTAAAAAGTTAAAAATATATATGTCAATAAAATAGAAACAACTAGGAAAAAGAAAGTTAATGGAGAGTACAGTATGGAAAGAGAGTGGGCAAAGTAATTTTACAGTGGAGAAAACTGACAAATTCTACCTTAATCAGGTGATCAAGTTCAACATCTTCCCATTATACTTATGGGAAGCTACATGGTTTAAATTCTCTCAATATATATATATTTTTTTCAGAATAACAGACATCAGAAAATCTATCAGTTTCATTTTTTTCCCAAAGCCTCCCTTATCTCCCTACATTTTCTTACTCTATTCCAGATCCACACATTAGTTATCATTCCAGAACTTTTTTTTCTTTTTTTTTAACTTTATTTTGTACATTTAATAATTGAAAACATAAGCAATTAAAAACTAAAAAGTAAACACAGATGAATAAATATATACATTTCTCAATTAAATGTAATGGATACATGTAAATTTTTTTTTTGAATCAAACAATATATTACACAATATATTTGGTTCATAGTAATGCATTCATACAGTATTTGTCCTTTTGTGTCTGGCTTGCTTCACTCAACATAATGTCCTCCAGATTCATCCATGTTGCCATATGCTTTATGACTTCATTTCTTCTTACAGCTGCATAATATTCCATCGTGTGAATAGACCACAGTTTGTTTATCCATTCATCTGTTGATGGACACCTGGGTTGTTTCCAACTTTTGGCAATGGTGAATAATGTGGCTATGAACATTGGTGTGCAGATGTCTGTTCGTGTCACTGCTCTCAGTTCTTCTGGGTATATACCCAGTAGTGGTATTGCAGGGTCACGTGGCAAGTCTATATTCAACTTCTTTAGGAACTGCCAAACAGTCCTC
>JAKSZT010054416.1:24147514-24160128 GCA_026826555.1 Tolypeutes matacus
TTTTTTTTTTTTTTTTTGTGAATCAAACACTATTTTACACAATATATTTGGTTCATAGTAATGCATTCGCACAGTATTTGTCCTTTTGTGTCTGGCTTGCTTCACTCAACATAATGTCCTCCAGTTTCATCCATGTTGCCATATGCTTTATGACTTCATTTCTTCTTACAGCTGCATAATATTCCATCGTGTGAATAGACCACAGTTTGTTTATCCATTCATCTGTTGATGGACACCTGGGTTGTTTCCAACTTTTGGCAATGGTGAATAATGTGGCTATGAACATTGGTGTGCAGATGTCTGTTCGTGTCACTGCTCTCAGTTCTTCTGGGTATATACCCAGTAGTGGTATTGCAGGGTCACATGGCCAGTCTATATTCAACTTCTTTAGGAACTGCCAAACAGTCCTCCATAGTGGTTGTACCATCCTGCATTCCCGCCAACAGTGAAGAAGTGTTCCTATCTCTCCACATCCTCTCCAACACTTGTAGTTCTCTGTCTTTTTCATAGTGGCCATTCTGATAGGTGTGAAATGATATCTCATTGTAGTTTTGATTTGCATTTCCCTAATCATGAGTGATGTTGAGCATTTTTTCTTGTGTTTTTTTGCCATTTGTATTTCTTCTTCGGAGAAATGTCTATTCAAGTCTTTGGCCCATTTTTTAATTGGGTCATTTGTCTTTTTATTGTTGAGTTGTAACATTTCTTTATATATCCTGGATCTTAAACCCTTATCAGATAAGTGATTTCCAAATAATTTTTCCCATTGAGTTGGCTGCTTTTTCACCTTCTGACAAATTCCTGTGAGGTGCAAAAGTGTTTAATTTTGAGGAGGTCCCATTTATCTAATTTTTCTTTTGTTGCATGTGCTTTGGGTTTGAAGTCCAAGAAACCACCACGTACTACAAGGTCTTGAAGATGTTTCCCTACATTTTCGTCCAGTAGTTTTATGGTCCTGGCTTTTATATTTAGATCTTTGATCCATTTTGAGTTGATTCTTGTATAGGGGGTGAGATAGGGGTCCTCTTTCATTCTTTTGGTTATAGATATCCAGTTCTCCCAACACCATTGGTTGAAGAGACTGTTTTTTCCCGTCAGCATGGGCTTGGTAGGTTTGTCAAAAACCAGTTGACTGTATAGGTGAGGGTTTATTTCTGGATTCTCAATTCTATTCCACTGATCGATATGTCTATCTTTATGCCAGTACCATGCTGTTTTGACCACTGTAGCTTTGTAATATGTTTCAAGGTCAGGCAACGAAATTCCTCCCACATTGCTCTTCTTTTTTAGAATGCTTTTGGCTATTTGGGTGCACTTATCCATCCAGATGAATTTGGTAATTGCCTTCTCTAATTCTATAAAGTAAGCTGTTGGGATTTTGATTGGTATTGCATTGAATCTATAAATCAGTTTGGGCAAGATTGACATCTTCACGATATTTATTCTTCCAATCCATGAACACGGAATGTCTTTCCATTTGTTTAGGTCTTTTTAAATTTCTTTTAGCATTGTTTTGTAGTTTTCTGCATATAGGTCCTGTACTTCCTTGGTTAAATTAACTCCTAGGTATTTGAGTCTTTTTGTTGCTATTGAAAATGGAATTTTCCTCCTGATTTCCTCCTCAGATTGTTCAGTACTAGTGTACAAAAACATTACTAATTTTTGTGTGTTGATCTTATATCCTGCCACTTTGCTGAACTCATTTATTAGTTCAAGTAGCTTTGTTGTGGATACTTCAGGATTTTCTAAATGCAGGATCATGTCATCTGTAAACAGTGAGAGTTTTACTTCCTCTTTTCCTATTTGGACGCCTTTAATTTTTTTGTCTTGTCTAATTGCCCTCGCTAGAATTTCTAGTACAATGTTGAATAACAATGGTGACAGTGGGCATCCTTGTCTTGTTCCTGATCTTAGGGGGAAAGCTTTCAACCTTTCCCCATTGAGTATGATCTTGGCTGTGGGTTTTTCATATATGCCTTTTATCATATTGAGGAATTTTCCTTTTATTCCTATCTTTTGAAGTATTTTTATCAAAAAAGGATGTTGGATTTTGTCGAATGCCTTTTATGCATCTATTGAGATGATCATGTGGTTTTTTTCCTTCAATTTGTTAATGTGGTGTATTACATTGATTGATTTTCTTATGTTGAACCAGCCTGTGTATCAGGAATAAATCCCACTTGGTCGTGATGTGTAAGTCTTTTGATATACTGTTGGATTCGATTTGCAAGTATTTTGTTGAGAATTTTTGCATCTATGTTCATGAGAGAGATTGGTCTGTAATTTTCTTTTCTTGTGGAATCTTTGTCTGGCTTTAGTATTAGGGTGATGTTGGCTTCATAAAATGTGTTGGGTAATTTTCCCTCCTCTTCGATTTTTTGGAAGAGTTTAAACAGGATGGTGTTAATTCTTTTAGAAATGCTTGGTAGAACTCACCTGTGAAGACATCTGGTCCTGGACTTTTCTTTGCTAGGAGATTTTTGATGACGGATTCAATCTCCTTAATTGTCATTGGTTTGTTAAGTTCTTGTATTTCTTGTTGTGTCAGTGTAGGTTGGTTATGAGTTTCTAGAAATTTGTCCATTTCATCCAGGTTGTCTAGTTTGTTGGCATATAGTTTCTCATAATATCCTCTTATGATTCTTTTTATTTCTGTGAGGTCATTTGTAATTTCCCCCCTTTCATTTCTGATTGTATTTATTTGCATCTTCTCTCTTTTTTTCTTTGTTAGTCTAGCGAGGGGTTTGTCAATTTTATTGATCTTCTCAAAGAACCAGCTTTTGGTTTTGTTGATTTTTCTCTATTGCTTTTTTGTTCTCATTTTCATTTATTTCCACTCTAATCTTTATTATTAGATTATTATTATTTATTTATTATTTCTTTCCTTCTTTTTGCTTTGGGATTGGTTTGCTGTTCTTTTTCTAGTTTCTAAAGTTGTTCAGTTAAATCTTTGAGTTTAGCTCTTTCTTGTTTCTTAATATAGGCATTTAGGGCTATAAATTTCCCTCTCAAGACTGCCTTTGCTGTACCCATAAGTTTTGATATGTTGTGTTCTCATTTTCATTTGTCTCAATATATTTACTGATTTCACCTGCAATTTCTTCTTTGACCCACTGAATATTTAGGAGTGTTGTTCAGTCTCCACACATTTGCAAATTTCCTTTTTTCCTGTCTGTTATTGATTTCTAGTTTCATTCCATTATGGTCTGAGAAGTTGCTTTGTATAATTTCAATCTTTTTATATTTATTGAGAGCTGTATTGTGACCTAACATGTGGTCTATCCTGGAGAAAGATCCATGGGCACTTGAGAAGAATGTATAACCCGCTGAGTTTGGATGCAGTGTTCTGTATATGTCTGTTAGGTCTAACTTGTTTATCATATTGTTCAAGTTCTCTGTTTCCTTGTTGATCTTCTGTCTAGTTGTTCTATCTAATGATGTGAGAGGGGTGTTAAGTCTCCGATGATGATTGTAGAAATGTCTATTTCACCCTTCAGTTTTGCCAGAGTTTGTCACATATATTTTGGGGCACCCTGGTTAGGTGCGTAGATATTTATGACTGTTATGTCTTCCTGGAGGATCGTCCCTTTTATTAATATATAATGGCGTTCCGCATCTCTTATCACTTTTTTGCATTTGAAGTCTTTTTTGTCTGATATTAGTATAGCTACCCCTGCTCTTTTCTGTTTACTATTCGCGTGGAGTATTTTTTTCCAACCTTTTACTTTCAGCCGGCTTGTATCCTTGTGTCTGAGGTGAGTTTCTTGTAAGCAGCATATGGATGGCTCATGTTTTTTTAATCCATTCTGTCAGCCTGTATCTTTTGATTGGGGAATTTAATCCATTCACATTCAATGATATTACTGAAAATGCACTATTTATTTCCTCCATTTTATTCTTTGGTTTTCATATGTCATCTTATTTTTGTCTTTCTTTTTACTCTTTTGGTTATCCTTTCTGCTTTTCTTTCTTCTATACTGTCCTCCAAGCCTCTCTCTTCTGTCTTTTTCTTTCAGGTTCTAAGGCTTCCTTTAATATTTCCTGCAAAGGTGGATTCTTTTTTGCAAACTCTCTTAGTTTCTGTTTGTTTGTGAATACTTTATATTCACCTTCATATTTGAAGGACAGTTTTGCTGGATAAAGAATTCTTGGCTGGCAGTTTTTCTCTTTCAGTTTCCTAATTGTATCATACCACTGTCTTCTCGCCTCCATGGTTTCTGAAGAGAAATCTGCACAAAGTCTTACTGGACGTCCTTTGTACGTGATTGTTTGCTTCTCTCTTGCTGCTCTGAAAATTTTCTCTTTATCTTTTACATTTGACATTCTGAATAATATGTGTCTTGGCGTAGGTCTATTTGGATTTATTCTTATTGGGGTATGGTGTGCTTCTTGGACATGTAAGTTCATTTCTTTCATGAGAGTTGGGAAATTTTCAGCTATTATTTCCTCTAATACTCTTTCTGCCCCTTTTCCTTTCTCTTCTCCTTCTGGAACTCCCATGACACGTATGTTCTTGCGTTTTGTGTTGTCATTCAACTCTCTGAGCCCCTGCTCAATTTTTTCCATTCTTCTCTCTCTCTGTTCTTTTCTCTCTTCAATTTTAGCTCCTCTGTGTTCAGTATCACTTATTCTTTCTTCTATCATTTCGAGTATGCTGTTGTATGCTTCAAATGTATTTTTTACTTCACCTATTGTGTCTTTCATTCCCATGAACTCCGTTACTTTTCTGTTCATGATTTCAAATTCTTCTTTACGTTCGCGCAATGACTTCTTCATGTCATTGATCTCTTTAACTATATTCTCTTTCATCTCATTAATTTGATTTTGGAAATGTGTGCTCATCTCACTGATTAGTTCTCTCAAATTCTGCATCTCTTCTGGGACTTTGCTGTATTCCTTTTCTTGGGCCATGTCTTCTATTTTCTTAGTATGGCCCGTAAATTTTTGCTGGTGCTTAGGCATCTGGTTAGTTTGAATTTTACTTCGATGCTCTACCTCTTTCTCTCTTATGGGGTTTTAGTGGCAGGAGGCTGTGAGTTTCCACCGCTCTTTGATTTTTGGCTCAAACTTGATTGTTAGGATTGTTCTGCTGGTTGCTCAAAACTGGGCACTGGACCCAGTAATTGGTTGTAGAGTCGTTTCCTAGGCCCTTGGGCAGGGAGGCTATAGAGGCCAGGAAAAGACTCTCTTACTTATTAATTTTCTTATGTGCACTTCCTTGGTATGCCTGGAGATGGCGCTTGTTGGCAGCTCTCAATTAAATGCCTGGTCGGAGCATATTTGTTGTGACACAGACCAGATCAATGTGATAGAGCTTCCTGTCTGGGGGCTAGGAGCCCTGTGATTCAAACTTTCTGAGACAGTTCTCCAGACTTCTCTCATAGCGCCCCCCTTTTCCCAGCTAGGAAATATTTCCACGCCCTTCTGAATCCTCAACAATCAGTCCCTGTTAGTAGAGGAGGAGATTGGGAGGCTTGTATTTCTTTAGCCCCTTGCAGGCTCCAAGGCAAACAATGGTGCAGCCCCACCCAGCCTGGAAGGGCTCTCGGGACAGGGCAGACCAAACCTGGGAGTCCAAAGCAGGGTCAGCTCCAGGCTCTCTCTCCCCTCTCCCGTGGTGTCCTCAACAATTAGTCCAGGCTAGAAGAGAAGGAGGTTGCGAGGGTCAGATTTCTCCAGTCCTTTCTAGGCTCCCAGGGCAAACTGCCATGTGGAAGGGTCCGTGGGGCTCTGCAGCCCAAGTTTCAGGTCAGAACCTGAGTCAGCCTAAGGCTGTGTCCCTCTCTCTCCCCTTTCTGGGAGTGGCAGATCCCTGAAGCCCCCTTTGTCTGTGGTCGCAGGTCCAGGGGCCGGAGAATTTTGAAGAGTGTGTGGGAGGGTGCTGGCAGCAGCAGAAGCTGCTACTTGCAACTTACAGTTCTGTAGTCGCGATTTCCCTCTTCTGTCCCTCTCTCCTCTGGGTGGTGTGCAGCCTTCACCTGCTGTCCTAAACCCTAGAAGATCTTTTTCGGGGCTGTTTCAGCTTGTCCTCTAGCTATTTTTCTGGAGAAGAGATTCCCGTGTCTTACTAGTCCGCCATCTTCCCGGAAGTCCTTCATACCAGAATTTCATTGTTGCTCTTCTCAAATGGAGTCTTTGTTTTCTGGATCAAATATCTTCTTTTTTAGTTTATTTTCATTGAGATAAGGACATTCTCTGGTATAATTTCCCCTTCTTCCTATCATTTTTTTTTTGTTTAAGATTTTATTTTTCTCAACTGCATGCACCTAGTTTGAAAAGAAAAATAGTTCTACAAGGTAGGTTAAGAAAAAATAATGATTTTCTTGTTTTTGATCCCTAGAAAACCAGGTTCAAGCCAAAAGTGTATGTTCTATACTTTAATTGTGGTGCAATCCCAGGAAAACAGTAGTGAGGGAAAAATAAAAGTAGGGGAAGGAAAGAGGGTTACAAATTACAGAGTGTGCATTACCTAGCTGGTCTCAGATACTTGTAAGTGCAGAGGTTAGATGGTCTTATAGGATATCTTCCAGGAGGTCATAGGAAAAGAGTGAAAATTATGTAGCAGTTCCTGTCTCCTCTTGGTCAATGTTTACTCCACTGGACATCAACTTTCCAGCATAGATTGTGTCATCTAGCCTGTCCAGGCAACTTCTGAGAAAGCCAGAGTCCAGGAAAGGTGTAATAACATCCAAGGTTTAAGCCACAGTGCACCTAGTGAGCCAGTGCATACATCTATGTTAATAGCACTCTACCTGCCCACTAGCAAGTTGAATCCTGTGAAATTTGTAGAGCAGTAAGCCTGTAAGATTGCATGGGTGCTGAATGGATCCAATAGCTCTTGTTCTTCACTGGCAACAGGAGTGAGACCAGGAGGAGGAGGTGAGATGCCCATTCCCCAAGGTGTATGGCAAAGAAGTTTTGGATTGCTCCTGTGAGCAACATAAGAGACCAGGAATGGTTGCCTTATCAGACCAAGCCAGGGAATAGGAAGAACACGACAATGACATGGTCTTTGACATGAGGTAGCCATTAGTCATGAAGATCAATAAGCCTTCCTTTCATGATGATTAAAATCTTCTCCCTGTGACCTGTGAGAATGCAGTTGGTGCCAGGTGATCTTCCTGAAGAGTCATCAGTAGCATCAAGCAATGCCTAATGAATCCAAGGAGTTCATACATTCAATCACCTATACATCTACCTCACTGTTACTCCTCACATATGTAACCACTTCTACCTTTTTAAGCTAATTATTTTCATATTTACTTCCCTTGTCTGTAAATAATATGCTTGAATTGCCAATTCCTGATTTCTTTGTTTGGAGGCATATTCTCTTGACTTTGCACTAAAGAAGATGAGGACTTAGTTCTCTTTCTACACTTCATGCACAACATGAAAACATCCTTCATATCCCTGTATTCCATCCTGCCACTATGAGGTAATTTTGGTTGAACAACAATAGGTATTTACCTTATCATTTAAATATTATGTGGAAGAGGGGATTTCCACAATGGTGAAAAAGGACTTCTGGAAATGTTCTCCTCCATAAAAGTAAAGAGAACACTGGTGAAAATGGTCAAATTCAGCCTTTTCAGAACTCTGGGAATTAACTATACATGAGAAACCATACAAGGATCATTTATTAAAGAACTCCTGAATCTCAGTAAGTCAGTGAGCACTGTGGCATTTTAACGTGCCTTGGTCCCATTCCTCTCTCCCCAGCTCTGCAGCAACCATGGAAATGGCAGCCCATTAGCCACCAGAGGAGACAAACCTGGTTTGTATCTCCTCAAAAATTCCCATCCCCCCAAAATTTATCACTAATTGACCTGTTTCAGGGGTGACTCAGTAGGAAAAGTCCTATCACCAGGGCATTTGTCAAAAACAGAGACACTTGTTTAACATTGCAACTGTCTGAGGCAGTAATACCAACTGGAGCAAAGAAGAAGTAGCCCAAAAAACCTAAAAGGAATATCTGGGAAATGATATGTCAATAGCAAGCATTGAAAAAAGCAATGGCATATTTCTAGGAATATAGAAGGACATATGCATGTGCAGGGTTATGTGTATGCCCCCCCAAAAGACCAAACAAAACCCTAATTTCTCACCTGTGGCTGACCTTGAAGCCCTGCATAAGCATGAAATAAAGGCTAAGGGAGAGTTGTAAACATCCAGAGCCCCAACATACACATAGAGACCTTTAGCAAAGGTTGGAATAATTATTCATTTAAGGCATTTAAGAAAATTTATGTCCAATTATTAGCTGATCACCAAGCTAACCAAGAATAGATATCAGGGGCTGAACACAATAGAGCATATAGACTTTACAGAATTCATCCAGTAAAGTCACTAAACAAGACAAACAGCAACACAAACAATGAACAACAGCAGCAATAACAAACCCTGGAAGGGTAGGGATCTGATTTCCAGAGTTGCTACATTATAGTATTTAAAATGTAAAAGAAACAGGAAAGTGAAGCATATACACAGGTTAAAAACAAACAAACAAACAAGCAAACAGTTAATAGGAACTGTCCTTGAGGAAGCCCAAATGCTAGACTTACTATACAAATACTTTACATCAACTACTCTAATATGTTCAAAGAACTATGTCTAAAGATTTAAAGGAAAGTATGAGAAGGATGTCTTACTAAATAGTGAATATAAATAAAGAGATAGAAATTATAAAAGAAATCCAAATATAAATCTGGAGTTGAGAAGCACAACCAGAAATGAAGAATTCCCTAAAGGGGCTTATCTTAGTTCCCCAGCTACTAAGAAAAATACCACACAATGAGTTGGCTTAACAACAGTAATTTATTGGTTCATGGCTAGAAGCAAGGCTAGAAGGCTTGCTTCCTTCTGGGGTTGGTAGCATTCTGGCTGGTCAGTAATTCTTTCATTGCTTGGTTTTTCCATCACATAGCAATTTCCTCTCCTTTCTCTTCTGGGTTCCATTGACTTCCAATTTCTAGCTCCTCCCCATGGCTTTCTCCCCCTATTTCTGAATTTATTCTGTTTATAAAGGCCTCCAGTAATCTGGATTAAGACCCAACCTCATTTAATTTGGGCCACACCTTAACTAAAAATGTCTTCAGGATATCCTACTTAGAATGGGTTCACACACAGAGCAATATACATTAAGACCAAAAGCATGTTTAAATTTGGGAAACATAATTCAAATTTATGAGTCACCAAAGGGTTCAATGGCAGATGTGAGTTTGCAGAAGAAAGAATCAGTGAGCTTGAAGATAGGTCAATTGAGATTATTCAGTCTGAGGAACAGAAAAACAAAAGGATGTAGAAAATTGAACAGAGCTTCAGAGAACTGTGGGACATCATCAAACATCTAATATAGGTGTAATGGGAATCTCAAAAGGAAAGAAAAAAGAGGAAAGGATAGAAAGAATATTTGAAGAAATAATGACCAAAAATTTCCCAAATTTGATGAAAAACATTAATCTACACATCTAAGAAGATCATGAAACTTCAAATAAGGCAAACATAAAGAGATCTACACCTAGACACGCCCTTAAAAGACAAAAACAAAGAAAGAATCTTGAAAGCAGCAAGAGAAAAAGGACTCATCATTTCTCAAGGCATCCTCAATAAGATTACTATCTGATTTCTCATAAGAAAACATGAAGGCCAGAAGGCAATGGGAAAACACATTCAAAGTGGTGAAAGAAAAAAAACCTATCAACTATATGAAGCAAAGCTATTCTTCAAAAATGGAGGATAAATTAAGGTATTGCCAAATGTCTTGGTTTTGTAGGGCTACCATAACAAAATACCACAAAACTGAATGGCTTAAAACAACAGATATTTATTGTCTCACAGTTCTGGAGGCTAGGAGTCCAAAATTAAAGTGTCATCAGGTCCATGCTTCCTCTGATGTCTCCAGAGAATAACCTGTTCCATGCCTTTCTCCTGGTTTCTGGAGGCTCAGTGGCAATCCTTGGATTTCAATCTGTGCCTCAGTTGTCATATGACCAGGTTCTCTTTCTCTCTCTCTCTTTCTGTCCAAATTTGCTCTTCTTACAAGGTCTCCAGTCATATTAGCAGAACTGCCCTACAAGAAATAATAAACAAAATGAAAAAAACAAACAAACACTTGACAGTAACTTGAACTCACAGAAAAAAATAAAGAATACTGATAAAGAAAATTGACATATAAGTAAATATAAAAGACACTATAAATACATTTTTAGTAACTCTTTTCTCCTAATTTAAAAGAAATATGCAAAAATCAATATTTATAAAACTTTGTTGATTGCCTTAAATGTATAAAGATGTAATTTGTACGACAATAATAGCACAAATTAGGAAGAGGGAACCAAGCTATTTTGGAAAAAAGTTTTTGTATACTATTGAAATTAAGTTGGTATTAATCTGAATCAAGTTGTTTTAAGTTAAGATTTTAATTGTAATCCTGTGGGCAACTGCTAATACTTTAAAAAAATATAATAAAAGGAATCAGTGAATTAAAATGGTAATCTAGAAAATATTTATTTAACACAAAAGAAGGCAATTGTGGTGGTTGAAGCTGTATGTACCCCAGAAAAACATGTTCTTAATTCTAATCCATTCCTGTGGGTATGGACCCATTGTAAGTAAAACTTTTTGATGAGGCTACTTTGTTAAGGTGTGACTCACCTCATTCAGGATGAGTTTTAATCCTTGTGCTGGAGTCCTTTATATATGGGATGAATACACACACACACACACACACACAGAGAGAAAGCCATGGAAGTAAGAAGATGAAAGCAATGAAACCCAGAATAGAAGGGAGAGACCAGCAGATGCCACCACGTGCCTTGTTATGTGGCAAAGGAACTAAGGACCACTGGCAGGAAGAAAGCATTGCCTTGATCATGTCTTGATTTGGACATTTTCATGTCCTCAAAACTGTAATCTTTTAAGCTAATACATTCCCATTGTTTAAGCCCAAACCATTTCATGGTATCTGCTTTGAGCAGCCTAGGAAACTGAAACTGATTTTGGCACCAGGAAAGTAGAGTATTCCTATTGCAAATACCAAAAAAATGTGGAAACGGCTTTGGAATTGAGTGTGGGTAGAGGCTGGGAGATTTGTGATGCACTTGATAGAAAAGACCTAGATGGCTTTGAAGAGACTGTTGGTAGAAAGATGGGTGCAAAAGGTACTTCCAATGAGGGCTTAGACAGAAATTATGAATGTGTCATTGGAAACTAGAAGAAAGGTGACCCTTGTTTTAAAGTGGCAGAGAACTTGACAAAATTGAATTCTGATTTTAACTTGGATACTTGGCTGGGGAGATTTCCAAACTAAATATGGAAAGTGCAGCTTGGATTCTCCTTGCAGCTTATGGTAAAATGTGAGAGGAAAGGGATAAGCTGAGAACTGAATTGCTGGGTCCAAAGAAACCAGAAATTGATAGTATGGAAAATTCTGAGCTTGCAGAAAGCAAAAATAGTGAGGGTTTAACTTAATATGGAACCATTTCAGGGCAAGTCAGGTTTGGAAGTGCAGTTATCCAGGAAGGATCTGTAGAAAGTCCTACTGCATGATGATTTGGACCCCTATGAACTACATGAAAAATTGACAAGTTTTTTGTGAGATCTATATGAATGGAACCACTGCCAGCCTGGAATAAAAGGGACAGAAAAGGGACAGACTGAAGGAAAAATCCCTTCAAAGACAGGACCAAGGAAGCTGAGGTCTGGACCAAAGACATCTTATCAGGCCAAGAAAGTGGACCCACCCATGTGTCTGGAAAGGGTGAGTCTGCTCTGGCATTTTGAGAGTGTAGGCCTTCTGACCCATTGCTCAGGAAGAATGCCTACCACCCCGTTGTTCTCAGAAGATGAAGCCTATTCTCTGGGGATTGCAGAGAGCCTGGACATCACCCCAATACTTGAAGAATGTGAAGCATTCACCCAGGTGTTTGGGGAGAACATGGCAAAGGGTGGGATTGTGCAAGTTCTTGGAAAGGGTGGGGTTGCCACACTATTAGGCCTAGAGGACAAAACATTGTTCTGTAGGTGACTCTCAGACCTTGAAATCTAATGGATTTCAGAATTGTTTCTGAAACAGGTTTTCAGAATTGTTTGGGACCCATCACCCCTGTTTTCATGCCAATTTCTCCCTATGAGAATGGAAATGTTTATCCTATTCCTGTCCTTCCTTTGTATATTAGAAGCAGATAACTTGTTCTCTAGGCTTCACAGATCCACAGACTGAAGGGAATTGTGCCTCAAGACAGACCACACCTATAGACAGACCGATTTCAATGAGACTTTGTACTTAATATTTTTACTGAAATAACTTAAAGGCTTTGGGGATATTGTGATGGAGTGAATGTATTTTGTATGTAGAAAGAACATGACTTTTTGAGATCCAGAAGGTGGACTGTGGTGGCTTGAAGCTGTATGTACCCCATAAAAACATGTTCTTTAAATCTAATCCATTCCTGTGGATGTGGACCCACAGTAAGTAGGATCTTTTGAGGAAGCTACTTCAGTTAAGGTATGACTTACCTCATTCAGGATGGGTCTTAATCCTCTTACTGGAGTCCTTTATTAACAAATGAGAGAGAGAGAGAGAGAGAGAGAGAGAGAGAGAGAGAGAGAGAGAG
>JAKSZT010054416.1:24160138-24178533 GCA_026826555.1 Tolypeutes matacus
GAGAGAGAGAGAGAGAGAGAGAGAGAGAGAGAGAGAGAGAGAGAGAGAGAGAGAGAAAGTGAGCACGCAGGCCATGGAAGCAAGAAGATGAAAGCAATGAATCCCAGAAGAGAAGGGAGAGACCAGCAGATGTTACCATGTGGCTTGCCATGTGGCAGAGGAACCAAGGATCACAGCTGGTTTTGGGGAAGAAAGCATTGCTTTGATGATGACTTGGTTTGGACATTTCACAGTCTTAAAACTCTAAGGTTGTAAGCTAATAAATTCCTAGTGTTTAAGCCAAAACCATTCATGGTATCTGCTTTGAGCAGACTAGGAAACTAACAACAGTAATGGATGAATAGAAGAACAAAAAAGACAAAACATATAGGAAACAATGATCAAAGTGGCAGAAGTAAATTCTACCTTGTCTCTAATTCCATTAATGTAAGTGGATTAAACACTTTAATCAAAAGGCAGAGATTGGCAGAATGGATAAAACAACAACAAACAAACATGATCTAACTATATGCTGAATTCAGTAGATACACTTTATATTCAAAGACCCAGATAAATAGAAAGTAAAAGGATGCGGAAAGATATACCATGGAAACAGCAACCAAAAGAGAGCTGGAGTGGCTAAATTAATATTATTTAAACACTATTTCCAGCAGGCCTGAGAAAGAAATCATAATTACTCTTCCTTTCCTGCTTAACTTTATTTATATAGAACTAATAATTGTCTTTTTTTATTTGTTCAATTTTCCACGTATTTATCTTTGATTCAATCCAAACTCCTCAGAGGTTGTCTAAATCTCCTCTCAAAATATTCAGCTGCATCAGGTATTTCATCTTTCTAAAGTTTCTCACAGAACCTTCTGCCATACTCAAATATGAATGGTTACTTTCAGTGTCTGCATTTTTCATCCTGAGATTTCTCTTCACACCAGCATCCTGATTATTAACTTTATCTCTCTGTTAAGTTGGTAATACTGTTTCTGGTTTGCCACGTCCACCTCTGTTTTTGGTTTATTCTCTCATTTTGGTAGAACTCAGCCTCCAGTAGCTTCCTGAGAAGAGGGCACAAGAGAAATATATATATTTTAGGCCACGCTTGTATGAAAATGTATTTATTCTATCCCGAATCTCAATTAAAATTTAGATTAGTATAGAATTTTAGGTGAATTAACTCTCTTTTAGACTTTTGAAGACATTGCCCTCAAACTTGCTTTACTCCAACAAGAAGTATGAAGTAATTTTGAATCTTGATTCTTGTATGTGGCCTATTTTTTCTCTCTAGAACACTGTCTGCAAAGTCCTGAAATTTCACAATGATATGTCTTAGTATGATTCTAGTTCATCTATTTTCTGGGCTTTATTTCACTGAATAGATAAAGTAAAAATTTAGCTTACATATTAAATTTGTTGGTCAGGGCAAGGAACACAGAAATAAAATTGAATTAGCAAAACTCAAACAGCTGCCAGCCACTATCTAGAAACACCATACAACAGTTGAGGCTTGGTTAACGCAAGAAAGACAGCAAAGAGGTGTTTAAAGCAAATGAATGGATTGCTTGTTTCAACAGGTATACAGTCCCAATTGGAGTGACTAGGGCAAAGAAACAGGGACTGGCATAATGGAGTATTTGTGTTAAGGTTGGTAGTTCTGGGTCATTTTGAGGGAAAGATTCCATTTATCAAAATATAATAGAACATTGGCTTTAGCCAAATGTTCTAATGTGGGATAGTCTTTCAGACTCATAAAGCCTTTTATTTTCCACAAGTGTACAAATTTCTGCCACTTTCACCACCACAAACATAGAAAAACACTTATTTTTGTGAGGCATAAGTTCCTTGTAAAATTTAGTTATATCTAAATATGATTGGAATATAATTTAAAGAAGTGTGCTCTATATCAACATTCTGTTGCTCATTTTTTTTTCTCTCTTCTTTTTTTTTCTGAAGCAGAAATCAAACCATTCTCAAACCTACTACCCATTGCGGCCTAAAAATTTAGTGAATTTTAGAGACCAGCCTCTAAAAGTAAAAAGAGATTTATGGCGGATATGAAGGGGAATAGACTGACTTGAGAAGTGGCAAATACTTTGAATATAATTTTATTTGCAATATCATATCTCTATGTAAATCCTAAACAAAAAGATGGAAAGGCAGGTAAAATATTTAATGTCAGCTTTCACAAAGTACTATTTTTTCCTCTTCTAATCTATGAAGATTGAAAAAGAGCATTTAACAAAGAAATATTATTCTTTCTTATCTTATCTTTGTAAATGAACCTGGTAGACACACCTACACATGACTATTCTATTCCCAAGTTACTTTAATTATTAGGATAAAAAACTTTAATTCCTAGGAGCAGTAATACCTTAATCATTTATTGAATTTCACCAGAGGGAAAATATTTCTAAGGATATGGTTCATTAGGTCTATGCTCTCAGCTATTGAATTTAAACATTTATCTAGAAACTGGATAAATGATAGGAAGCACAAGAAGTTTAAATTAGAAATTTACCTTGTCCATGACGAACTTTCAATATCTTGATATAACTACTAAAAGCAAAAGGCTAGTAGATGCTGAATGAGCCTTGAATACTCAATTTTTAAATTCAAAACTCTTTAAAAATAATTTTTGATTGTAGGATTTAAGATGATCATATTTCTAGATTCTCAAAGAATATTCTTGAACTATCTCTTATTCAACTTTTTGAAAAACTGTTACTTTTTAAATTGTATAAAGAGTTTACTTGGTTAAATAGGAAGGAAAAAAAAGCAAAGGGTGCAAAGAAATGAAATGGTAACTGCTAAAGAAACTTGGGGAGCAGAAACTATCAAATATTTGGAACTGCATTTTAACACTGAGCAAGTCAATGAACAGATGTGAAGCTGGAAGTCCAGCTGAAAAATATTTATTTTCCTGAGTCACCACCGGTAACAACAAGGCATTTTGAATTGAGAGGGTGTGCACCTCTTAAAATTTCTTCTTAGCTTTGCCATTTATTCTCACATCTAAAAGATTTTTTAAAAAAGTCAAGTTGTCCTGATCTTTTGTATTTAGCATTTATATCCTGAATTCCCACTATAGGGTACATGTTCTTCAGATAAGGATAGCCATACAGATTTAAGATTTTAATTTCTACTAAAAGTAGAGCTCTGACACTTTTCTTCCCACTTACCCCCTGATGACAGTATAGTCTGCAATGACATGCTGAGTGATGAATCATACAGGGTCTAAATTAACTCAGTGATCCTTTTTAATGTTGACTTCTGACTCACGAAAGTATGCTATCTTATGAGAGCCTTAAACAACCAGGCTTCAAATAATCACATGAATAACTCCTATTATGGGGATTTTATTAAAGTATATAAGTGGTTTGAATGGCCGCATGCTCTTGAAGCCTCTACCTCAGGAGCATAAATTAGTTAAAATAATTCTCCAAGCTGCTGCCAGGAGTGCAGTTTAAAACTGCTACAAAGCACACAATTGTTCCACGTAGTATTCCCATGAAAGTTGTTCTCGTCAAGACAAACACCAAAGTAATTCATGAAACACCTTTCTTTGACAAGTGTGAAGCAAAGAGATAGAGCAGAAAGAGACACTATTATATTTTATGTAGTTCTCCCCAATATTTTATTGTGGCAGTCTTCAACTCACAGAAAAATTCAAAGAACAGCATATTAATTTTATTTTAAAATTTTTAAATTTCACTTTTGATATGTTTTTTATCCAATAATTCTTTATAAGCTTTTGTATATCCAAGCGTCTGAGTATTTGTCTGTGTTTAATTGACTGTTGTTAATTTTAAATGTTATTGCTTTATAATGAAAAAACGAGGTCTGTAAAGTTTTTACTTTAAAACATTATCAGTGTTTTCACTCAAAAAATCAGTGGGTCAAAGAAGAAATTGCAGAGAATTCAGTAAATATCTTGGGATGAATGAAAATGAGAGCACAACATATCAAAACCTATGGGACACCGCAAAGAGAGTGCTGACAGGGAAATTTATAGCCCTCAATGCTTAAATTAACAAAGAAGAAAGAGCTAAAATCAAAGACCTAACTGTACACCAGGAGGAACTAGAAAAAGAACTAATCACACATACTTACCTGGCAGGGGAGATACCATGATCGCGAAGGTGGTTTTCCCAGGGCGAGGCTTATCCATTGCATTCCAGATGTGCTGACCCCTGCGATTTCCCCAAATATGGGAAACTCGACTGCATAATTTGTGGTAGTGGGGGACTGCGTTCGCACTCTCCTCTATTAAAAAAAAAAAAGAAAGAAAAAAGAACTAATCACAAACCAAGCCAAAGAAAAGAAGTAATAAACATCAGAGCAGAAATAAATGAACTTGAGAACAAAAAATACAATAAAGAGAATCAACAAAACCATGAGTTTGATTTTGAGAAGATCAACAAAACCGACAAACACTTAGCTAGACTGACAAAGAAAAAAAGAGGGAACATGTCAATAAATAAAACAATAAATGAGAGAGGAGACATTACCACTAACTCCGCAGGAATAAGAGAGATCATAAGAGGATACTATGATCAACTGTAAGCCAACAAATTAGACAATGTAGATGAAATGGACAAATTTTTAGAAACACACAATCTACACTGACCCTAGAAGAAACAGAAGACAGATCTCAAGAAACCAATTACTAGTAAAGAAATTTAAACAGTCATCAAAAACCTCCCCAAAATGAAAAGCTCAGGACCAGATGGCTTCACAAGTGAATTCTACCAATCACTCAAAGATGATCTAATACCAACCAATCTTGCTCAAGTTCTTCCAAAAAATTCAACAGGAAGGAACACAACCAAACTCATTCTATAGAGCTAACATCACCCTAATACCAAAATCAGATAAAAATACTATTAAAAAAGTAAATTACAGACCAATTTTTCTTATGAATATAGATGCAAAAATCCTCAACAAAATACTTGCAAAGAGAACAAAAAAGCACATTAAAAGAATTATACAAACAATGAGGTGGGTTTTATCCCAGTTATGCAAGGGTGTTTCAACACAAGAAAATTAATTAGTGTATTAAACAACATTAATAGATTGAAGAAGAAAAATCACATTATCCTCTCGATTGATACAAAAAAGGCTTTGACAAAATATAGCATCCTGTCTTGAAAGAACACCCCAAAAGAAGGGAATAGAAGGAAGCTTTCTCAAAATGGTAATGAGCATATATGAAAAACTCACAGCTAGCATTGTACTCAATGGGAAAAGACTGAAAATTTTACTGTTGAGATTGGGAACAAGACAAGGATGCCCACTGTCTGCACTGTTATTCAATATTGTTCCAGAAGTTCTAGCTAGAGCAATTAGGCAAGAAAAAGAAATAAAAGGCTCCCAAATAAAAAAGGAAGAAGTAAAGCTTTTACTATTAGTTGATGATATGATCCTCCATCTAGAAAATCCCAAAAACTCCACAACAAGGTTACTAGAACTAATAGAGGATTTCAACAAAGTGGTGGGATACAAGATTAATATGCAAAAATCAGTAGAGTATCTATACACTACTGATGAGCAATCTGAGGAGGAAGTCAGAAAAAAAATTCCATTTATAATAGAAAGAAAAAGAACCAAATATTTAGGAATAAACTTAACCAAGGAGATAAAGGACCTGTATACAGAAAACTACAATACATTGCTAAACAAACAAACAAACAAACAAACAAACAAAAAAACCCAAGGAAGACCTAAATATATGGAAGGACATTCCATGTTCAGGGACTGGAAGAAATAATATCATTAAGATGTCAGTCCTGGGAGGCAGCTGTGGCTCAATTGGTTGGGCTCCCATTTACCATATGGGAGGCCCTGGGGTTAGATTCCCGGGGCCTCCTGGTGAAGGCAAGCTGGCTCGTGCGGCATAGTGAGCTGGCGCACCAAGATGACGCAACAGAAGGAGACAAGCAGACTCAGAAAAAGAAAGAAAAAACGCAAAGCAAATGGACACAGCGAGCACAAGCAGCAAGGGGGGAATAGATAAATAAAAATAAATAAATCTTAAAAAGAAAAAAAGTCAATCCTAACCAAAATGATTTATAGATTCAATTCAATCCCAATAAAAATCCCAACAGCCTTTTCTGCAGAAATAGAAAAGCCAATTATCAAATTTGTTTAGAATGTTAAGTGGCCCTAAATAGCCAAAAATGTCTTAAATAAGGAGAAGAGTTGGAGGACTCTCAGTTCCTGACTTTAAAATATTTTACTTACCTACAGTGATAAAATCAGCATGGTACTGACATAAAGATAGACAGATTGGCCAATGGAACCAAATCCAGAACTGAGAAATAGACCCTCACATCTATGGTCAAATGATTTTTGACAAGGCTGTCAAGCTCACCCCGCAGGGCCAGAATAGTCTATTCAACAAATGGTGCTGGAAGTACTGGATATCCATATCCAGAAGAAAGAAAAAGAACCCCTATCTCACATTTTATACAAAAATTAACTCAAAATGGATCAAGGACCTAAATATAAAAGACACAACCATAAAACTCCTAGAAGGAAATGTAGGGAAACATCTTTAAGATCTTGTGGTAGGTGGTAATTTCTTAAACTTTACAACCAAAGCACAAGCAATGAAAGAAAAAGATAGATAAATGGGACTGCCTAAAAATTAAACACTTTTGTTCTTCAAAAGACTTTGTCAATAAAGTAAAAAGGCAGCCTACTAAATGGGATAAAATATTTGGAAACCATATATTAGATAAGGGTTTGATATCCATGTTATATAAAGAGATCATACAACTCAATGATAAAAAGACAAGCAACACAATTTAAAAATGTTTTAATTGAACAGGTATTTTTCCAAAAAGGAAATACAAATGGCCAAAACACACATGAAAAAAATGTTCCACATCTCTAGCTATTGGGGAAATGCAGATCAAAACTACAATGCGATACCATTTCACACCTTTTAGAATGACCATTATTTAAAAAAAAAAAAACAAAAAAACAGAAACCTACAAGTGCTGGAGAGGAGGTGGAGAAATAGGAACACTCCTTCACTGTTGGTGAGAATGTAGAATGGTGCAGCCTCTGTGGAAGATAGTTTGGGAGTACCTCAAGAAGCTGAATATAGAAATGCCGTATGATCCAGCAATCCCATTACTAGGAATATATTCAGAAGAATTGAAAGCAGTTGAATTGATGCAAACTGACATTTACACACTGATGTTCATAGCAGCATTATTCACAATTGCTTAAATATGGAACCAGCCCAAGGGCCCATCATCCAAAAAGTGATATATACACACAACAGAATACCAGCTGTAAGAAGAAATAAAAGTGGGATGCATATGACAATATGAATAAACCTCGAGGATATTGTGTTAAGTGAAATAAGCCAGACACACAAGGAAAAATGTAGTATAGCTTCACTAATATGAACTAAATACAATGAGTAAACTCACAAGGTAAACTCTAGAGTATAGGTTACTAGGTGATAGAATGTGGGTTAAGAATGGAAGCTAGCTCTGGAGTTTTGAGCCTTGCCAGTGGGCCCTACTTTGGAGTTTGGGCTCCCTAGTGTGAAAGAGTTGAACTCAGACTGACTTCTCTACACATGCCTCTTCTGTCCCTTTTATTTG
The DNA here is from genome assembly GCA_026826555.1 of Tolypeutes matacus. Taxonomy (NCBI): domain Eukaryota; kingdom Metazoa; phylum Chordata; class Mammalia; order Cingulata; family Chlamyphoridae; genus Tolypeutes; species Tolypeutes matacus. Next base: position 24,167,749 of record JAKSZT010054416.1, read on the forward strand.
AACCTATAGTTGGTGCTGGAGTGGATAGGTGTATGTCTAAGAGACTTGAATCTCTGGGCTGTCCATGTACCAGCTGGGCCCTGAGCCTCAGCAGAGCTGCAACACCTACTCTCCAGTTCGTTGGGCTCACCCAGGATAACTAACAAGGAGGTGAGGATGGACAACCACCACACCAAGAAATCGACAGAGTCTACAACAGTAAGCAAGAGAGTCCCATCCATCAGCCATATGAGATTGAAGCCCCCTCTCAATTAGAGGTGGAGTGGGCATCACCATCCCAGAATCCTCAGGACTGGGGAATAAAATATGGGCTAGAGTGGGCTTACTGATATTCTACTATAGACTTATTGTGATTCTAGCAATGGAAGAAATTATATCATGGATGTGGAGACAGTGGCTACTGGAGGTGCTGAAGTCAGGGAGAGGGAAAAAGAGGTGTAATTTGGGGGCATTTTCGGGACTTGGAATTGTCCTGAATGACATTGCAACGAAAGATACAGGCCATTATATATCCTGCCATAACCTACAGAATTGAGTGGGAGAGAGTGTAAACTACAATGTAAAGTATAATCCATGCTTAATGGCAATGCTCCAGAATTTGTTAATCAATTGCAATGAATGTTCCTCACTAATGAAAGAAATTATTAATGTGGGGAAAAGTGGGCGGTGTGAGGAGTGGGGCATATGGGAATCCCTTATATATTTTTTAATGTAGCATTTTATGTAATCTAAGTATTTTTTCAAAATAAATAAAAAATATATTTAAAAAAAAGAATGGAAGCTGATGCTTAATGTATGCAGAATTTTTAATAAGATTTATTGTAAAAATATGAAAATTAATAGACTAATGGTAATAAATTACAGTGATTATAACTAACACTTCTGATTTATAAATGTGATCATGGCTGAAAGAGGTAGTCTGCAGATGTAAATGTCAGTTGAAAGGAAACAGAATAATCTAGGGAGTATATAACAGTAATGTCGGTGGTGGATGAAGATTGTGGTTAATAGTATAATTATAAGAATGTTCTTCTTTTATAAAGTGTTAAGAATATCATGATATACAGGAAAATTATAACTAATGTAACTTATGGATGATAACAGTAATAGTGTAATATTTTTGTAGCAATGACAAAGAAGGTATATCAATTCTAATGGACAACAATAGGGGAGTTTAAGGGGGTATAGGAATTTTCCTTTTGCAATAATGAAAACATTCTAAAATTGACTAAGGTGATGACAGCACAACTTTGTGATGAAAATGAGAACAACTGAGTGTACAGTTTGAATGGATTGCACAAAGAATGGGAATCCAGTGGTGGAAATACAGTGTGATTAAAAGAACAAATATGAGAACATTCTCTCATGATCTATAACAAATATACAATCCTAATACAGAATGTTAATATTTGGGTGGGCTGGGAGAAAAATACATTAAAGGTAAGATACAGGTTATAGCTAATAGTAATATTTTGATGATGTTCTGTCAGAGTTTGTAATAAATGTTTCAAAACAATGCAAGGTGTTGGTGGTGGGGTGAGGTATAGGAGCCCTGTATAATGATATGCATGTTTGTTTTTTAAGTTCACAACTTTTACTATACATGTATTGTTTATGTATGTGCATATGTGAATATATACTTCAGTAAAATTTTATTAAAATATTGTTTTCTTTGTGGTCTAATATACGATCAATTTGTTCAAAGTTCCAGGGCTGCTTTTTTTTTTTTTTTAAGGTTTACTTTATTTCTGCCCTGTCTCGTTGTTTGTACTTGCTGTCTGCTCTCTGTGTCTATTTGTTGTCTTCTCTCTGTGTCTGCTCGTCTTCATTTTAGTAGGCACTGGGAACCAAACCTGGGACCTCCCATGTGGGAAGGGGGCGCCCAATCACTAGAGCCACCTCCACTCCCTGCTTGTTGTGCCTCTCATTGTGTTTCCTGGTTGTGTCTCTTTCTTGCGTCAGCTTGCCATGCCAGCCTGTCACATCAGCTTGCTGTCTTGCTCATTTTCTTTAAGAGGCACTGGGAACCAAACCTGGGATTGCCCATGTGGTAGGTGAGTACCCAACTGCTTGAGACACATCCTCTTTCCTCCATGGATTCTTGAAAGACAATTTATGCTATTTATGGAGCACAAAGTTAAATACATATCTAATAACTTAACCTTAAAAATTATGCTGTTCAGAGACTACATAAATATTAATATTTTAACAACTCAACATATCAAATACTAATAAAATTGTTATTGTCTATTTCTTTCATGTATCTTGTTGATATAAGTTGTCTTACACATTTTCATGATATTCCATTATACTCACAATTACTTACATCTGTTATAGAATTATTCTTTAAAAAAATAAAATCATCATCATCTTTTTCCAGTTTAATGTTCTTTCCCTCCCTATGTCTACTCTGACCAACATTAATAATGTAACATTTACTCTTTTTTTTCTTTTTTATCTTTATTTTTTTGGGCTTTGTCAGAAACATTTTAACTGACACTTTATTTTTAAAATATTCTAACTTTGTTTGATAACATGGCCCTTTGTAAGGAGAATATAATTGATTTTTTATTTTAACTATCTGAAAATGTTTGTCTTTTTAATTCAAAATTTTAACCCATTCAAAGTTATTGTCATAGCTGCCATCTTTGCATGTAACTTGTCATTTTGGTGTTGTTTTGTTTTCACACTTCTCTGATATTTCTATTAATTTATAAGTTTACCTTATGAAAACTAAAACTTACCTATTTCTTCTAGTGATTTTGCTGGTATTTTTTCCTTTTTATCATTCTACTAAACATTATTGTCATATTATAAAAATGAATCTGTTTCCTAAACAATCAGTATATCAAATAAAGCAGAATATATAATAAGAAAAATTTAGCACTCCCATCTACCCAACATCCTTAATATCACAAGAGTATATTTAAATACTAGTCACTTTTTGTAGTGATATCTTTTCATTAATTTTGCCATCTATGTATAAGCCTGTTTGATCTATATTCTCCAGTCTTTCTTCAGACCATAAATTTTCTTTTATTAGGTCTGAAACTACTGTTTTATTTTAATTTGTTCTAATCCCTTTATCAGAACATCCATTTTAGCTTTCTAGTCTCTGCCTTCCCTTTTTATGATCTTCCCTTTAATAATATTCCCTTTTTCCATTATCATAGTGAGTCTTCCTACATATAATTTACGCTCATTTCTGTGGCCTTCCAGATCTTTCCTGAGAGTTCTTGTCTAGTTAAATAAAAAGGCAGAACTGCAAGGGTAGAGGTGGGGAAACCAGAGTCTGACCCTGTATTACAGCATCCTGCAGGTAAATTTTAGAAAGTGAAATTTCCTTTTGATGTCTGACATATCCTAGACTAAGATTCCTAGCTTCTATGCTACTAGAACACTGCATCTTGTTATTTGTCTTTTAAAGGAAAGGTAGAGACAGATGAAAACACAAGAAAAATACTTAGAAATACTTTTGAGGAAAGTTTTACTTAAAATTTGAATTTTGATTAATTGAAAAAGATGTAGATTTCCTTGTACTAAGTATATCAGCCTATAAACAGAGTAATGACTAGTCACTAGTCAAATACTAGTTAGTGTAGGATGCAGGAGACTGGATAAAGTAGAGTAATTGGCATTCGACACAGACCTAGAAGACAAGAGAGCAAATTGCGATAGATTTAGGACTGACACAGTACTAAGAAGCTATACCTGACTGGAGGTTTCATGGATTGTCTAGTGAAGAGGGATTAGAGTTACTACCAGAATAATACAGCATGTTACATATAGTTTGCTCTAATATTCTTGCTTAAGTTACTTGTCTGATAAACTATTTAGTTCATTTTACAGTCATAATAGTTTATTTTGGGTTATTACTAAAGCCCAATTAAAAGAGCTCATGAGATATTTTTAACTTGAAACTGGTGGATTCAGTTTACAAGTGTCTTCCAGATACTTAGGCCTTAAGAGAGAAGTCCAGGCAGATAACAGGTCCTCTTACAGAATGTTACATTAATAAGTTCTGATTCTGTCTTCTTTGTGTGATGTATTCCACTCTCATTTCAGAATTGGTACAACACCTTAACTGGTAGCACATTCTAACAGTGAATTCATGTAAGGCAGTTATTATTATCCAGGAGAGACTAGTTTAAAGAATTTTCCAAGATGATTTGGCCCTTCATTTAGTGGGTGCTTTGTTTTAAATTTTCCAATTGAAACTTTGAAATAATAAAGTAACAGCTACCAAATTCATGCAAAGATAAGGGGCTTTGGTAAAATATAAAATAACAGACCCTTTGACTACAATATTGTCAAATAAAAAAGCGGGCAGGTGATTTCTGCTTCCAGGAAGATAGAGTCGACATATTTTTCCCTATTTTTCTTGCTAAACACAACTAAAAGCCCCTGTATATTAAATATAAAACAAATATACTCTGAAGGGTGCAGAGAAAAAAGCAGACCAACTAGGAAACTTGTGTTTTGTTTATATCATCATCTAGTGAGAGGTGTGGTAAGGCCTGACTCAGATCAAGAGAGAGAGACTGGAGGAGTTTGAAAGATTTATTTATACTCACAGCTGTCTCAGGGGAGAGCAGCACAATGGGAAACACCAGGATTATTCAAGAGGCAGAGAGAGAGCAGGTGGAACTGAAGAAGTGTCTTTACTGTGGTTTCTATGAAAAGTGTGCAAGGGTGGGGCAGGAGTACCTTAGTGTGTGATTGGCTGGTGATATTTGTAAGTGGCGCCCCCACCAGCTTAAGGTTGTTTGATTTTAAGTAAGCTGGTGTCAGAATTATCTAGGAGTAACAGATATATAGGTGGGCCTTGGACACCTTGACTTACCAGTAGATGTTAAAGCATCAACTTACAGAAGCTAGAAAACATGATTAATAAACTTCGGGGCCTGAGGAATGATGTGGTGGTGAGTTCCTGGGGTTTTATTCTTGCCTTATATATCTTAGACTTGAAGCTGAAGAAGCCAACAACCCAGAAACTCCAACAGGCACATGCAAAAAAGAAAAAAAAATTCCCCAATCAAAACCTGCAACCTCTGTCCAAAGAAAAGGTGCAATTTAGCAAGACAGAAAACTTTTTGACAATAAACATGCTACTCCAATAAAATAAAATGCCCTATGCTCATCAACTACAACATAGGTCAAATGGGTGAATCTAGATTCTGTCGTTGCAAGGTTGTAAATAGGTGCCCAACATCCCTACCAGGGTAATGTCAGGGACAAATGGGAGCCAAGACTTTCATCCCTGCCAAATGGTAATGGGCCCTCTCACTCCAATGGTGTCAGTATAGACCACGTAGTGAGCCTGGACTTCCACCCTGTGTGGCAGTAATGAGGTGCTTCTCTCCCTCCCTGCTGGATGCTATCAGAGAATGCCTAGTGGAGAGCCAAGCATTCACCATCACACAGTGGTAATGTAATTGTCATCACCACAATGTCAGTGGAGACCACGTGGGTACCTGGAATTTCAACATTCACCAGCAACAACAAGAATATTCCCCCATTGGGTGTTAATGGAGACCAAGTGGGGAACCTGGATTTCTACTTGCACCTGGCAATAATAAAGTGTGCCCTCATTTCCCCATTTGGAGCAGTTTCAGAGAAAGCCAGTTAAAATAGAAGGTTTAAATATTTCCCAGAGGCCCACAACATAATACAAAACTGTTCAGGTTTCAATAAAAAAATCACTAAGCATTTCAAGAACCAGGTAGATCTCAAACTGAATGAAAAAATTAGATGAGTAATGGATGCCAACACTAAGATGACAGAGATGTTATAGTTTTCTGACAAAGATTTTAAAGCAGCCATGATAAAAATGCTTCAGTGAGCAATTACAAATATGCTTGAAACCAATGAAAGAATAGAATGCTTCAGTAAAAAACAGAAGAAATGAGAATCAAATGAAAATTTTCGAACTTAAAAATACAATAACCAAAGCATAGTGTATGGACTCAACAGTAGAAATGAGGAAACAGAGAACAAAATTGTGAAGTGGAAGATAGAATAATAAAAATTGAATCCTTGAAGGAGAGGGGAAAGTAGGTGGAGCTACGAAAGTAATTGAAGAAATAATGGTTGAAAATTTCTCAGTGTTGGCAAAAAGATATAAATTTATAGATTCAAGAAGTTGAGCAATTCCTAAGAAATCCATGCCAGCACCCACAATAATTAAACTTCTGAAAACTAAAGACAAATGAAAAATTGTGAATGCAGCCAGAGAAAAAATGACATCTTATTTAAAGGTAGAAAACAATTAGAATGAGAGTGCATTTAATATCAGAAACCATGGACACTAGGAGGAAATGGCACAATATTTTTCATGTGCTGAAACAAAAAAGAATTGGCAACTGTGGCCGTTGGGGAGTTTGATGCAATTATGAATTCCAAAAATATAATTGGATCATGCTTGTAAACTGATCTGTTAATCTGGGCATGATTTGGTTATGATTAGGGCGTTGAGCCCCACCCCTTGGTGGGTGGGGAATCGAATATAAGAGGCAAGGCAAAGAACAGAGTTGTAGCAGTCTTTTGAGAAGCAGTTTTGATATTGGAAAGAAGGCCCCAGGAGAAGAGAAGCAAGCTGTTCGCCTGATCATCTACAGCTCACCTTGTGGAGGAAACAGGAGCTAAGCCCAGAGAGAAACGCAGCCCCGGGAAGAAAGGAACCTCAGAAGCCTGAACCCTGGCAAACGCTGGCAGCTGTTTTGCTCTAACACGTGGCAATGGACTGTGGTGAGAGAAGAAACTTAACGCTTTATGGCCTGGTATCTGTGGACTTCTACCCCAAATACATACCCTTTATAAAGACCAGCCCATTTTTGGTATTTCACATTAGCATCCCTTTGGCTGCCTAATACAGCAACCAAGAATCCTAAATCCAGTGAAAATAACTTTCAGGAATGAAGGGAAAATCAAAACATTCTCAGATGAAGGAAAATTTGATGAAGGAGAATTTTTCATCAGCAGACAAACCCTAAAAGAAATGTTAAAGGAAATTCTCAAACAGAAAGGAAACAACAGATAAAGTAATCTTGAAACATCAAAAATGAAGAAAGAACATGGTTAAAAAAAAAAAAAAAGGTTTCCTTTTTTCCCTTGAGTTTTCTAGATTATATTTGACATTTGAAGCAAAAAATATAACACTGTCTGAGGTTCTAAATGTAGGTAGAGGAAATATTTAATACAAGTATATTTTAAGTGGGGGAATGTTATGTGTAGGCCCTAATCCAATATGACTGGTGTCCTTACAAGGAGAGAGGAATTTGGACAGACAAACAAGAGAGAAGATGGCCATCTTAAGACAGAGGCAAAGATAACAGTTATACTGCCAAAACCCAAGGAATGCCAAAGCTTGCCAGTAACAACCAGAAGCTATTAAGAGAGAAAGAAGGATTTTTTTTTTTATGATCCTTCATAGAAAGGATAATTGCTGGCACCTTGATTTCAGGCTTTTAGCCTCCAGAACTGTGAGGCAATAAATTTCTGTTGTTTTAAGCCACCTAGTTTGTGGTACTTTGTTATGGCAGATCTAGGAAAATAATATAGGGAGAGTAAAGGGATATAAAGAAAGGTAACATTTCTTATTTCACTTGCGCTTATAAAATGAGGACACCAATAGACTGTGATGTTAGTATGTATCATGTAATATCTAGAGAACCACTGAAAAATCTACGCAAAGAGATATACTCATTATGTATTAAAATGGAAATCTAGAACACATTCAATAACCCAAAAGAATATAAAACATAGAATTTTTTAAAAGAGAGAGAGAGAATAGACAGAAAACAAAAATAAAATGCAGGCTTAAGCCCTCATATATCAATTATTACATTAAATGTAAATAGTCTAAACACATAAATTAAAAGACAGGCATGTATTAAAACAAACAAACATGATCCAACTACATGCTGTCTACAATAAATTCACTTCAAATATAATGATATAGGCAGGTTGAAAGTAAAGATGTGGCAAAAGAGATATCAAACAAACATTATCAAAGGGAAAGCAAAAGTGTCAAAATTATTATAAGATAAAGTAGATTTCAGAGAAAAAATATTATCAGGGACAGTAAAGGACATAATCTAATGATAAAAAAGGTTACTCTACCAAGAAGATGTAGCAACCCTAAATGAGAATGCACCCAACAACAAAGTTCCAAAATATGTAATGCAAAAACAGTAGAACTGAAAGGGCTAAATCCACAATTACAGTTGGAGACTTCAACATCCCTGTCCTGGTTTGAGTTTTTTGTGGTCCCCAGAAAATTATGCTCTTGAGCTAACCAATTCTTGTGTGAGCCTATTTTATGTAGGACATTTTGGTTAGGTTCAATTAAGGAGCCTTTTGATTAGATTACTTGATTAGATCACTTTAGGACCTTTGATTGGACTATGTCAGGGAGGCATGACCCAGGCTGGATCTCTGCCCTCTTGCTGGGATCTTAAATAAACTGAGAACTGGAAGCAGAAACACACAATGAAAGAGAACCCAGAGGCTGGAATCAGCAGTGCACAGAGTCATGGAAAGAGGCCCTTGGGAGCCTAGGCCCATGGAGCAGCTCAAAGCTGACAGAGAAAGTGGCCTGGAGAAGAAGGCAGAGACCCAGACAGAAAGCCACCATTTTGCATCACCATGTGGCAGGACTCCAGGATCCAGCAGCTGACCTTTAGTGAGAAGGCATCTCTGATGATGCCTTGATATGGACATTTTCACAGTCTTGGAGCTATAAGATCTTACCCTAATAAATTCCCATTATAAAAGCCAACCCACTTCTGGTAATTGGTATTGGCAGCCTTAACAAACAAAAACAACCCCTTTCTCAACAATTGCTATAACTAGACAGAAAAGGATATAAAATGATATAAAAGAATTCAACCTCACCATCAATCAAGATCTAGACAATATTTCTAGAAAACTCTCAACAACAGCAGAATATATATCATTTTCAAGTTCCCATGAAACACACACAAGGGTAGACCAATACTGGGTCATAAACAAAAACCTCAACAAATTTTAAGGAGTTAAAATCATCCAGAGTGGGTTTTCTGACCACAATGGAGTTAAACTAGAAATCAGTAAGAGAAAGATAGCAGTAAAGTTTCTACACACTTGTAAACTAAACACCACACTTCTAAATAATCCCTGGATCAAAGAGGAAGTCTTAAGGGAAACTGAAAAATACATTGAACTGAGTGTTATAAAAAGACAACATCATAATGTGTAGGACTCAGATAAAACAGCTCTGAGAGAGAAATTAGTACCACTAGATGCATACCTTCTGAAAGAGGAAAAGTATTGGGAAGTGGATGTGGCTCAAGCAGTTGGGCACTTGCCTACCACATGGGAGGTCCTGGGTTCAGTTCCCGGTACCTCTTAAAGAAGATAAGCAAGACAGCAAGCTGATGTGACAAGCTGATGCAAGGGGCTGGCATGGTGAGCTGATGCGACAAGATGACACAAGATGATGCAATGAGGAGACACAATGAGGAAACATGAGACACACAACAAGCAGGGAGCAGATGTGACTCAAGCAATTGGGCACCTCCCTCCCACATGAGGGCAACTCCCTCCTGAGTTCTGTTCCTGGTGTCTTCTAAAAAGAAGATGAGCAGACACAGAGAACATACAATGAGCAGACACAGAGAGCAGACAGTGAGCATGAACAATGAGAAGGGGGAGAAATAACTAAATAAAATAAGTCTTAAAAAAAAAAAAAGAACAGTATCAAATCAATAATATAAGCACCTAAAACAATAAGAGTATAGCACACCCAAAACAAGCAAGATATAACAACGATAAGAGCAGAAATCAATAAAATTGAAAACACAAACAATAGAAAAAAATCAATGAAACAAAAAGCTGGTTCTTTGAAAAGAGCAATAAAATTTACAAGCCTCTAGCAAGACTTAAAAAATAAAGTAAGAGAAGATACAAATTACCAACATCAGGAATGAAACAGATGATATCACTACAGATCCTACAGACATCAAAAGGATAATAAAGGAATAGTATGGATAGCTCTACACAATAAATTTGACTATTTATATGAGATGAACCAACTCTTTGAAAATCACAACTCATGAAATAAATTGTTTGAATAGCCCTATGACTATTAAGGGAACTGAATTTGTAATTTAATAACTTCCCTCAAATAAATCTCCAGGCCCTGATAGCTTCTCTGGAGAGTCCTTCCAAACATTTAAAGAATAAATGTCAATTCTACACATTCTCTTCAAGAAAATAAAAGAGGAGGGAACACTTATGTGGTGTTTTGAAGCTGTATATATCCCAGAAAAACATGTTCTTAAATTTAATCCATTCCCATGAATATAAACCCAATGTAAGCAGGACCTTTTGCTATGGTTTCTTCAGTTAAGGTGTGTCCCACCTCAATTGGATGGGACTTAATCCTCTTACTGGAATCCTTTATAAGAGAAGGAAATTTAGACAGAGAGGGAGAAAGTCATGGAACCAAGAAGATTAAATCAACAAAACCTTTCTTCTCAGAAGAAAAGGGAAAGACAAGTAGATGCTGCCATTGCCTTGCCATGTGGCAGAGGAGGCAGGTATCGCCAGCAGCCAGTCTTCAGGAAGAAAGTACCACCTTGATGATGCCTTGATTTGGACATTTTCCTGGCCTCAAAACTGTGAGCCATTGATTAACCTGACGCATTTCATGATATCTGCTTTCAGCAGCCTAGGAAACTAATAAACTCTTCAATTCATTTTATTTTATTTTATTTTATTTTATTTTATTTTATTTTATTTTAT
>JAKSZT010054416.1:24178543-24347379 GCA_026826555.1 Tolypeutes matacus
ATTTTATTTTATTTTATTTTATTTTATTTTATTTTATTTTATTTTATTTTTTCTTTACAAAGGGTATTTATTTGGGATAGAAGTCCACAGATACCAGGCCGTAAAGCATTAAGTTTCTTCTCTCACCACAGCCCATTGCCAAGTGTTAGAGCAAGACAGCTGCTGGCGTTTGCCAGGGTTCAGGCTTCTGGGGTTCCTCTCTTCCCAGGGCTGCGTTTCTCTCCGGGCTTAGCTCCTGTTTCCTCCACAAGGTCAGCTGTAGACGATTAGGTGAAAGGCTTGCTTCTCTTCCCCTGGGGCCTTCTTTCCAGCATCAAAACTGCTTCTCAAAAGACTGCTTCAACTGTCCTTTGCCTTGCCTTTTATATTCAATTCCTCACCCGCCAAGGGGTGGGGCTCAACGCCCTAATCCTAACCTAATCATGCCCAGATTAACAGATCAGTTTACAAGCATGATTCAATTATATTTTTGGAATTCATAATTACAACAAACTCTGACATTCCACCCTCTGAATTCCAAAAATACATTACAATATTTAAAAAACTTAAATCAGTAACAATCCAAGTACAAAATCATATCAAAATCATTTTAAAGAAATACAGTTTGTCTTCAGGCAAAGTCTCATCTGCTATAGACTTCCGAATCTTGCAAAACCATTTAACTGCTTCCAATACACAAATGGAAAGACAAAAGATAAACATTTTCAATATTATAAGGAGAAATTGGGATATTAAACATGAGTTATGGATCCTCTACAGTTCAGTAAAACCTGCAGGGCATCCTCCATTTGATTTCAAAGTCTGAGTCATTCTTAAGATGATGATTTCTTTTCCTTGGGGCCACATGGGAACCCACCCTTTCCACAGGCTTGCCCAAGAGCCATTTTCTTGGTTCCACCCTCATCAAGCATCTGGGTGTTGCCCAAGCTTCAGATCTCACCCTCCAAGAGTGTTGGGGTGATTGCCACACCTTACCCAATCCTTGGGTTAGAGTCTTCTTCCCCCTAGCACAGTGAGGTGAAGACAACATTCCCCCTAACCTTTGGAATACAGGCTCAACCCTCTCAGAGCAACGAGTTGACCACCTGGCCTTCTCTAACCTTTGGCATACAGGCTCAACCCTCTCAGAACAATGGGTTGACCACCTGGCCTTCTCTAATCTATGGGGGACAGGTACACCCCTCTCAGACTTATGGGGTGTTGACCTTAACCGCCCTAATCTTTGAGGAATGTGCTCCAACCTCTCTGCACCCTGGGGTGGCAAAACTCTTCCTGAACAGCGGGTGGGGACATCCACCTTCTTTAACTGCTGGGGAAAACTCACCCTCTCTGCACCATGTGGCATCAAAACTTTCTCAGAACATCGGGTAGGAACATCCACCCTCTTCAACGGCAGGGGCAAACTCACCCTCTCTGTACACATGGGTGGGGCTCCTCTCTTGGCCCAAGGAGATGTCTTAAGTCCAGATCTCTGCTTCCACGGTTTTCTTCTTAAAGCTGATTCTCCTTCAATCTCTCCTTTCCATGTCCTCTTTTGTCCAAGCTGACAGTGGTTTTGTTCATACAGCTCTCTCAAAAACTTTGTTGGTTTAGCATGCAGGAAGCAGGGGTCCAAGCCATCACACAGTAAGACTTTCCACAAGTCTTTCCTAGATAACTGCATCTTCAATTCTGAGTTACGAGTTCCAAGTTTAGTAAAGTCTTCAAATAGGGCATTTTCATCTGGAAATTTGATTTCCACAAACTTGGAAGTTTCAGAATCAGTTTCTGTTTTCTTTGTGCCTAAAAGTTCAGTCCTTAGTGTATTTCTCTCATCTAGTATTTTGCTATAAGCTGCAAGGAGAAGCCAAGCCACATTCTCCGAGTTTACCTTGGAAAGTTCTTTAGCTAAATGCTCTGGTTCGCCATTTTAAAATTCTGTCTTCCATATAACACCAGGAGTTAATCTTGTTAAGTTCTCTGCAACTTTAAAACATGGATCGCCTTTCCTCCAGTTTCCAATAAAAGTTTCATCATTTACTTCTAAGGCGTCATAGAAAGTCTCTTTAGCATCCATATTACTATCAACAGTCTCTTCAAAGTGGTCTAGGCCTTTTCCATCAAGCATTTCACAATTCCTCCAAAAAATACCCCTTACCCATTTATAAAACTGTTCCAACATTTTGGTAATTACAAAAGCAGTTCCCCACTCCTCGGTACCAAATTCTGTATTAGTCAGCCAAAGGGGTGCTAATGTGAAATACCAAAAATCAGTTGGTCTTTACAAAGGGTATTTATTTGGGATAGAAGTCCACAGATACCAGGCCGTAAAGCGTTAAGTTTCTTCCCTCACCACAGTCCATTGCCACGTGTTAGAGCAAGACAGCGCTGGCGTTTGCCAGGGTTCAGGCTTCTGGGGTTCCTCTCTTCCCAGGGCTGCGTTTCTCTCCGGGCTTAGCTCCTGTTTCCTCCACAAGGTCAGCTGTAGACGATTAGGCGAAAGGCTTGCTTCTCTTCTCCTGGGGCCTTCTTTCCAACATCAAAACTGCTTCTCAAAAGACTTCCAATTCATTTTATGTAGTTAGTATTACCCTTATACTAAAATCAGACAATCAGACAAAGACAGTGCAAAAAAAGAAAACTACAGGCCAATATTTCTCATAAATATAGATGCAATAAAAACTTTAAAAGATTGGCAAGTAGAATTCAACAATACATGAAAATAATTATTCAATATGACCCAGTAGGGTTTATTCCATGGATGCAAGGCTGGTTCAATTTAAATTCACCATACTAATAAGCTAAAGAAGAAAAATCAACGATTATATCAAGTGATGCCTAAAAAGAATCTGATGAGAAGCATTTGAGAAAATTCAATACCAATTCATGATTAAAACTCTCAGAAAACTAGGAACAGAGGATAAATTCTTCACCTTGATGAAGAGCCTCTACAAAAACCTTCATTTCCTTTAGACTTAATGGTGAAAGAATGAACACTTTCCCCTTAAGTTAGAGGTTAAGGCAAAGATGTTAACTCTCACCACTCTTTTTTCAGTATAGTGCTTGAAGTCTGATCAGTGCAATAAGGCAAGAAAATGAAATAAAAGACAGGTCATAAAGAGAGAAATAAAACTGTCCTTATGTGCAAATGGTTTGACGGTCTAAATAGAAAATCCCAGGAATCTACAAAAACCTGCTAGAATGAATAAATGAGTTCATAAAGGCTCAAATTACAACACAAATATACAAAAATCCACAATATTTCTATATACTAACAATGAACACATGGACACTGAGATTAAAAATAAAATACAGGGAAGTAGATGTAGCTCAAGTGGTTGAGTGCCTGCTTCCCATGTACGAAGTCCTGGATTCAATCCCTGGTACCTCCTAAAAAAAAAAAATAATAAATAATATACCATATATAATTACTCAAAGAAAAATGAAATAATTAGGTATAAATCTAGCAATACCTGTATGGGACTTACTTGCATGCAGAAAACAACAAAACACTGATGAAAGGAATCAAAGAATGAAAAGATATACCATGGAAGATGCAACATAAGAAAAATGTGAATTCTCCCCTAAATGATATACAGGTTTAATGCAATTCCTATGAAAATTCTAGCAAGGTTTTTGTAGATATAGATAAGATTATTCTAAAGATTACAAAGGAAGTCAAAGAATCTAGAATAGTTAAAATAATTTTGAAAAGAATAAAGTGGGAGGAACCAGTCTTCCCAATTACAAGACTTATTATACAGCTACAGTAACCAAGACTGTGTGGTATTGGTGAAAAGATGGACAAGAACCCAGATGTAGACCTGCACAAATATACCCAACTGATTTTTGACTAAGATGCAAAAGCAATTCAATGAGGTAAATATAGCCTTTTCAATGTATGGTGCTGGGGCAATTGGATACACATAGGCAGGAAAAATCAACCTTGACCCATATCTTACACCTTATACAGAAACTAACTCAAATGGATCCTGAACTTAAATGTAAAATGTAAGATTATAAAACTTTTAGATAAGAGCCTGTAAGAAAAATTGGGATCTAAGGTGAGGCAAAAAGTTCTTAGATTGACACCAAACCCATGATCTATAAAAGAAAAAAGTGATAAATTGGACTTCATCAAATTTTTAAAAAATGTTTGGCCAGCAAAAGACACTGTTAAGAGAATGAAAAGACATGCTATAGAGTGGGAGAAAATATTTTTAACCACTTATCTGCCAAAGGACTTGTATCCAGAAAGATCTCCCAAAGCTCAACAGTAAAAAAGCAAACAATACAACTAGAACTTGGATAAAAGACATGAGAAGACACTTCACCAAAGAAGATATACAGATGACAAATGAACACAAGAAAAAATGTTCAACATAATTAGCCATTAGGTAAATGAAAATTAAAATGACAGTGAAATATCAGTAAACACCCATCAGAATGGCTAAAATTAAAAAATAAATGTCAATGCCAAATTCTGGCAAGGATGCAGAAGATGCACTCATATATTGCTGGTTGTAATGCAAAATGGTACAGCCCCCTCTGGATAACAGTTTGACAGTTTCTTAAAACACTAAACATGTAAGTACTTTCTGACCCAGCAATCTCAAAATAAAGACTGAAATTACACAAAAACCTGAACATGGATGTTTATCTGTAATAGCCTGTGGTGGGTTGAATTACGTACCCCAATTTAGACATGTTCTTAATCTTAATACATGTTCCTGTGGGTGTGAACCCATTGCAAATAAGACCTTTTTAAGATGTTATTTTTAGTTAAACTCTGGTAAACTGAACCAGGGTTGCCTTTAATCCAGATTACGGGAGGCCTTATAAAGAAAAAAACCATGTGAAGGAACCAGAAGCAAGAAGACTGCAGGAACCAGGAAGAGAAAGGGGAGTACATCATCATGTAATTGGAAAGCCAGTAAACCCCAAAGATTACCAGCAAGCCAGCACCAAAATGCATCAGTATGTAGGAGAAATCAGGCCTTGCCGATCTCTTGATATTATACTTCTGGCCTCTGAAAACATGAGCCAATGAATGCTTGTTGTTTAAGCCAACACATTGTATGATTAGAAGTCTGGCAAATTAAGACATAGCCCCAAACTGGTAATAATCCAGATGTCTTTCAACAAGTATATAAAAGAAACTGGTAAACCCATATCATCAAATATTATTCTGTAATAAAAAGAAATCAACTCTCGATACATGCAACAATGTAGAGTAATCACCACAGAGTTATGGTAAATTAAAAAAAAGCCAATCTCAAAATGTTACATACTGCATGATTCTGTTTATAAAACATTCTTGAAAGGACAAAATTTTTAAAATGGAAATGAGATTAGTGGTTGCCAGGGGTCAAGGAAGGAGTGGAAGCAAGAAGGAAGTGGGTGTGGCTATATTAGGGTAATGTGAGGGATCCTTGTGGGATGGAAATGTTCTGTGTCTTGATTTATCAATGTCAATATCCTGGTTATGGTCTTATACTATATTATACTACATTGTACTGGCAAAATGTTACAATTAAGGAAATCTGTGTAAAGGGTGCACTGGATCTCTGTATTATTTCTTAAAACTGAAATGTGAATCTACACATGTCAAAACAAAAAGTTTAATTTTAAACTGTGATTTAAAAAAACAAAAACAACAGGCAGGATATTTGAGCATTTACCAACAAACCATAAAAGATCCAAAAGGGAAAGAAAATTTGGTGGGGGTGAGGAGCAATAGAAGACAGAGAAGAAGGTGACTCTTCCAGAAACAAAGAAACCCCTGTGGGCAAAATTCATGCTTACACTAACATGTACAAAAAGTACAGTGAAGTACTTGCTCAGGTGAAATTAACTGACCCATGTCCTCTAGCTGTGGCTTACTAAAAGATCTTGTCCTGAGAGGAGGAAAGATAGAAGGTGAATCTTAAATTGATAACCACACTCCCCAAGGCATGGTTTATTTATCTCAGTATGAGATCTTTAGAATAAGATGCACTCTGAACCTTCTAGGATTTAGCAATGTCATCCGATTTTCTGAGAGGTCATTTATTTTGCAGTTTTAAACATATAAAGTGAAAATTGCTGGAAGTTGGGAATCCTGTATCTTTCACCTCTTATTTGGCTGGTGCTAAACAACTATAACAGAGCAGAATTTTCTGCAGTTTTTTATATAGCTTAATGGACAAATAGATGGCTTTTTCTCTAGCATCTGCTGCTGTTCAACAACATTTCACATTATTTAATGCCTGCTTTGCCATTAAATTAGCTACAGTCTGAATATGGTGTTCCTAATATGATAATAATGGCGAATCCTTACTGAGTACTTACTACATCTCAGACATATGTCAGGCACTATTTTAAATTTTTTTTTTTTTTTAATTAGACAAGTTGCAGGGTTACAGAAACATTATGCAGAAGGTACAGGGTTTCTATATTACCCCTCACCACCACCCCCATTATTAACAGCTTGCATTATTGTGGTGCATTTGTTACAACTGATGCAAGAATATTATTATAATTGTACTACTAACTATAGGCCATGGTTAACACTAGGGTTCACTGTTTGTGTAGTACAGTCCTATGGTTTTTTTTTTAATGGCTATTCTAGTAACATAAACCTAAAATTTCCCCTTTAGCTATATTCAAATATATAATTTAGTACTGTTGGTTATGTTCACGATATTGTGCTACCATCACTATCATCCATTACTAAAATTTTTCATCACCCCAAACAGAAACTTTGTTCAAATTAAACATTAACTCCCAATTCCCTGCCCTCACCCTGGCCCCTGGTAACTTATATTCTAGTTTCTGACCCTAAGAATTTGCTTATTCTAATTATTTTATTTCAGTGAGATCATATAATATTTATCCTTTTGCACCTGGCTTCTTTTCCTTAACGTGATGTCTTCAAGGTTCATCCATGTTGTCACATGTATCAGAATTTCATCCCTTTTCACGGTTGAATAATATGCTTCTGTATGTAAATACCATACTTTGTTTATGCATTTATCTGATGGACATTTGCACTGCTTCCATCTTTTGGCAATTGTGAACAATGTGGCTGTGAATATCAATGTGCAAATATCTGTTCAAGTCCCCACTTTCCATTCGTTTGGGTAAAAGTCTAGAAATGAGATTCCCAGGTCTATGTTAACTTCACTTTTTGAGAAAACATCAAACTGTCTTCCACAGTGGCTGCACCATTTTTCATTGCCACCAGCAATGAATGAGTGTTCCTATTTTTCCATAGCCTTTTCAACACAATTCAAATGCAATTTTCCATTTTTAAAAAAGTAACCAGTTTAGTGGTATCTCATTGTGGTTTTGATTTGCATTTCTCTAACACCTAATGATGTTGAGTAGCCTTTTGGCCATTTGTATATCTTTTTTGGAGAAATGTCTATTCAAGTCTTCTGCCCATTTTTAAATTGGGTTGTTTGTCTTTTTATTGCTGAGTTATAGGAATCAGTTACATATTCTTGTGTAATATATTGTTTTATTAAAAAAAATTTACATGTATCCATTAATTTAATTGAGAAATGTATATATTTATTCATCTGTGTTTACTTTTTAGTTTTTAATTGTTTAATATGTTTTCAATTATTAAATGTACAAAATAAAGTTAAAAAAAAAAAAAAAGAAAGCTAGGAATAAAATAAAAAATAAAAATAAATAAACCCTTATCAGATAATGGCTTCCAAATATTTTCTCCCATTCTCTAAGTTGTATTTTTACTTTCATAATGAAGTCTTTTGAAGCGCAAAAAGTTTTAATTTTGATGAGGTCCCATTTATCTAATTTTCCTTTTGTTACTTGTGCTCTGGGTATAAAGTCTAAGAAACCCTTGCCTAATACAAGGTGTTGTACACTGTTTAAACACTTTATTAATTCATTTAATCTTAATAATGACCCTATGGGTTAGATTCTGTTATTATCATTTTAAAGATGAGGTACAGAAACATAAATTAATTTCTCCTAAGGTGCACCAATACTACTAAATAGTGAAAACAGGAAATAAATCCAGTTGATTTCAACTGTAGAGTCCTTAATGTCCATTGTGCTATATTGCCTTCCATGAAACTACAATATACAGAAAGCTCTATAGTAAGTGGGATACAAATATATGATGTGACACATACTGACTAGCTGCACCTTGCATTTTGGTGCAGCCAGGTGACTGCATTTTGGCCAATAATATATGGGTAGAAGAGAGACTCATGTCTTCTAGGGCTGACCCGTAAAACATTCTCACCATGATCCTCCATTTGCTTTTCCCATCCTTTGATTAAAAGGAAAGGATTCCAAGGACCTGGAAGAGGGTGGAACATCGAGATGGAAGGAGTATGAATTCTTACGTTATTGCCGAGAGAAGAGCTGCCTAACCAGGAACATCCATATAGGACTGTTGCTTGAGAAAGAAATAAACTTATATTGTTTTAATCCATTTAAATTTGGCATTTTTATTGTTAGCCAAATTTGAGTAAAGCCAAGATATTATCAGAATTACTGTCCAAGTTCACTTCCATTTTTAGCTCCTTTCCTTTTTTCATTCCAGCCCAAGCCCTTAATTCCTGAAGATTTTGTTCTCAGCCCTCTTGTCTTTATTCTTTTTTCTCACTCATCTGTAATTTCACACTTCAAATATCAGTTCCATGTGAATACATCTCATGTTTCTCCCTTCTCCCTTTCTTCTTTCTGTTATAGAGGAATAACACTTCCCTCTGTCTGCTGGCCACCTCTGTCTAAATGCTCACCTATTAGCCCTTCAGATTAGTCATGGTCCAAACATAGCTGTCTTCTTCCCTCATCCAGATCCAACTATCTGTGTTACTGTGCACTAGACTGGAAAGAAAATCTTAAATTTATCTTTGACTCTTCTCTCTCCTCCTTCTTTCTCCTCATAATTCAATCAATTGTTCTAGTATTCTCATTCTGCAGCACCTCTAGTTTCCATGTCTGCTGTCACTATTCATTTCTGGAGTGCGTGTCTCTTGAACTTTGCAATGTCCTTCTAACTAGAATTTGAATTCAGATCTGCTTGACTACAGTCTCTTTCTTTCCTCAAAAATCAAAGCTCTCAGCAAGTCATGCTAAAGTTACTAATGATTAACTGCTACATTGATTTTAGATCTCACAGTTTGACATTCAAAGTCCTCAATACAATAATAATAGTAATAGAAATAATTTTAGCTTTATCTCATTCTCCTGTATCCCAATACATACTTTATACCCCACCTAAATATTGCAACAGCCCAGGGCATTTTCAACTACATGTCAGGATCTTGCTGTCTCTACTCATGTTACTTGGCTTATCAAAATAATGCCCTTTGCAACAGCAGACACTTTCAGCTTGCACAGACTGAACTGTCCGATGCTTGTGGATCCAAAAGGCATCCAATAAGATAGGAATGATCTGGTGTCTCCACAGCCTTTCCAGGCAATGGCGGGTACTTTCGGCCTACAGGGGCTGAACTGTTGGGCATCAGTGGTTCTGTTCCCACCCCCTAAAGGGCAAAAGGGACAGTACTCCCTCAACTTCTCAGGGCAACTGCAGGTGTATTCAGGCCACACGGATTAGACTGTTGGGCACTCCCAAGGGTCCATTCCCTCCCGTGGCAGAGAGGCGGAGCTGGTGCTACGTCAGTCTACCTGGGCCGCTGTGGTCATTTTGGACCCACATGGCATAGATTGCTGCCCACAACTGCAGCTCCATCCCTGTCCCAGGTAGGGGAGGAAGGGGTATGAAGCTTCATCAGTCTCTCTGAAAAACTAAAGACAGTATTGTCCTGCACAATTGTATTATTGCACACGGAAATGACTCTGTCCCTACTCCTGACAGAGGAGAAAGATGGGACAAGCTTCATCAATTCCTGGAGCAATGTGGGCAGCCTCAGCCTCCATAGATTACAGTGTCAACTACAACCTTGGCTCCTACTACACAACCAGCATGGGAGAAAAGACAAGAAAGCCCTAAACTAAAGGGAAAGACTGCACCCAAAATAAATACTCTAGTAAGCCAGATGCCACATCACCAACAAAAAATTACAATCCATACCAAGAAACAAGAAGATATGGCACAGTTAAAGGAACAAGATAAGCCTCCAGATGACATAAAGGAGTTGAGACAACTAATTATAGATGTGCAAACAAATCTCCTTAATAAATTCAATGAGATGGATAAAGAGATTAAGGATATTAAGAAGACATTGGATGAGCACAAAGAAGAATTTGAAAGCATACATAGAAAAATAGTAGATCTTATGGGAATGAAAGGTGCAATAAATGAAAAAAAAATACACTGGAGGCATATAACAGCAGATTTGAGGAGGCAGAAGAAAGGATCAGTGAGCTTGAAGACATGGCCACCAAAGGCAAACATATAAAAAAAACAGATGAAGAAAAGAATGGAAAAAATTGAAAAGGGTCTCAGAGAAGTAAATGACAGTAAGAGACATGCAAACATACATGTCATGGGAGTCCCAGAAGGAGAAGATAAGGGAAAAGGGGCAGAAGGAATATTTGAAGAAATAATGGTAGAAAATTTCTCAAAAGGACATAGATAACTGTGTCCAAGAAGCACATCTTACTCCCATCCAAATAAATCTGAATAGACCAGCTCTGAGATACATGCTAATCAGAATGTCAAATGCCAAAGATAAAGAGAGAATTCTAGGGGGATGGATGTGGCTTAAATGGTTGGGAGTCCGCCTTCCATATGGAGGGACCTGGGTTCGATCCCCAGGACCTCCCAGTAGGAAAAAAAAAAAAAGAGAGAGAGAGAACTCTGAGAGCAGCAAGAGAAAAGCAATGCATAACATATAAGGGATACCCAATAAGATTAAGTGCCAATTTCTCGTCAGCAACCATGGAGGCAAGAAGGCAGAGGTATGATATTTTTAAGATACTGCAAGAGAATTTTATAGCCAGGAAGAATTATCTTTAAAAAATGAGAGTGAGTTTAGAATATTCACAGATAAACATAAACTGAGAGAGGTTATAACAAAAAGACCAGCTTTTCAGGATATACTAAAGGGAGTGTTACAGACTGAAAAGAAAAGACAGGAGAGAGAGGCTTAGAAGAGAGTCTAGAAATGATGACTGTATGAGTAACAGTAACTGCAAGTGTCAAAAGAGTGGTAAAAATAAAATGACAGATAAAACCCAAAGGTCAAAATGGATGAAATAAGAACTGCCTTTACAGTAATAACATTGAATGTTAATGGATTAAACTCCCCAATCAAAAGACACAGACTGGAAGAATGGATAAGAAAATAAGAGCCATCTATATGCTGTCTGCAAGAGACTCACCTTAGACTCAAGGATATCAATAGATTGAAAGTGAAAGGTTGGAAAATAATATTCCAATCTTGCGGTAACCATAGAAAAGCTGGGGTAGCTATACTCATATTAGATGAAATAGGCTTTAAAAGCAAAATTGTTATTAGAGACAAGGAAGGACATTACATATTAATAAAAGGGGCAATTCACCAGGGACAAATAATCATAAATGTATATGCATCTAACTAGGATGCCCCAAGATACATGAAGCAAGCACTCACAAAGCTGAAGGAAAAAATAGACATCTCTACAATAACAGTTGGAGAGTTCAATACACCACTCTCAGCATTGGATAGACCATCTGGGCAGAAGACCAATAAAGAAACAGAGAGCTTGAATAATATGATAAATGGACTAAACCTAATAGACATATACAGAACATTACTCCCCCAAACAGCAGGATATACATTCTTTTCAAGTGCTCATGGATCTTTCTTCAGGATAGACCATATATTGTGTCACAAAGCAGATCTCAATAAATTCAACAAGATTGAAATTATTCAAAGTACTTTCTTTTATCATTATGGAATAAAGTTGGAAATCAACAAGAGGCAAAAAAAGGGAAAATTCACATATATATGGAGATTAAACAACACACTCTTAAATAATCAGTGGGTCAAAGAAGAAATTTTGAGAGAAATCAATACATATCTTGAGATGAATGACAATGAGAATACAACATATCTGAACTTATGGGATGCAGTGAAGGCAGTGCTGATAGGGAAATTTATAGCCCTCAATGCTTATATTAAAAAAGAAGAAAGAGCAAAAATCAATGACCTAACTACACAGCTGGAGGAACTAGAAAAATAACAGCAAACTAATCCCAGAGAAAGGAATGAAATAACAAAGATCAGAGCAGAAATAAATGAAATTGAGAATAAAAAAAAGAACAGAGAGAATTAACAAAACTAAAAGTTGGTTCTTCAAAAAATTTAACAAAATCAACAAACCTTTAGTTTGACTAAGAAAAAAAGAGAAATGTAAATAAATGAAATAAAAAATGAAAACAGAATATTACCACTGGCCCCACAGAAATAAAAGAGATCATAAGAGGATTCTATGAACAACATTATGCCAAAAAACTAGACAATGTAGACAAAATGGAAAAATTCCTAGGAATGTACAAACAACCTACACTGACCCTAGAAGAAACAGAAGACCTCAACAAACCAACCACAAGTAAAGAGATTGAAACAGTCATCAAACAACTCCCCTAAATGAAAAGCCCAGGACCTGACATTTTCACAGGTGAGTTCTACCAAGTATTCAAAGAAGATTTAATACCAATCTTACTCAAGCTCATCCAAAAAAATTAAAAGAAGGAATGCTACTGTAGCAGTTTGATATTATTGATGAATTCCAAAAAGAAATATTAGATTATGTTTGTAAACTAGTCTTTTCCTCTGGGCATATTAGAGTGCATTGGATTCAGATGTTTTACTTTTACTTGATTAAATAATGATTGAGGCTTTGATTGGGACATGTCAGTAGGATGTTGAGTACCTGCCCCCTTGGTGGGCGAGGACTCAAAGAGAAACTGCACTGCAGAGAAGGAAGTTTGGAGTTCTTGAGCTGGAGCCCCAGGAAGTAAGCACACAGAGGAGCTTGGTCATGAGGAAAGAGAGAAGGCCTGGGAAGAGAAACAACCCGTTTGCCTAATATAATAGTCTACAGCTAGCCTTGTGAAGATAACAGAGCAGCTGAGCCCGGAAAGAGGCAATCCCCTGGAAGAGAGGAACCCAGGAAGTTTGAAACTTTATAGACGTTCGCAGCCATCTTGCTTCAACATGTGGCAATAAACTTTGGTGAGGGAGATAACTTGTGCTTTATGGCCTGGTAACTGTAAGCTTCTACCCCAAATAAACACCCTTTATAAAAACCAACCGATTTCTGGCATTTTGTATCAGCACCCCTTTGGCTGACTAATACAGCTACCAAACTCATTCTATGAAGCCAATATCACCCAAATAATAAAGCCAGATAAAGCTATTACAAAAAAAGAAAATTACAGACCCATTTCTCTAATGAATACGGATGCAAAAATCCTCAATAAAATACCTGCTAATCAAATCCAACAACACATTATAAGAATTATTCACCATGATCAAGTGGGTTTTATACCAGGCATGCAAGAAAATCAATCAGCACAATACACTACATTAATAAATAAAAGAAGAAAAATCACATGATCTTATTGATAGAGAAAAGGCATTTAACAAAATACAGCATCCTTTCTTGATAAAAATACTACAAATGATAGGAATTGAAGGAAACTTTCTCAACATGATAAAGGCTATATATGAAAAACCCACAGCTAACATTGTATTCAATGGTGAAAGACTGAAAGCTTTCCCATTGTGATCAGGGACAAGAAAAGGATGCCCATTTCTGCTGTGCAATACAGTGTAAGAGGTTCAAGCTAGAGCAATCAGGCAAGAAAAAGAGACAAAAGACATCCAAATCAGAAAGGAAGAAGTAAAACTTTCACTAGTCAGAGATGATATGATCCCATGTCTAGAAAATCCTGAAAAATCTACAACAAAGCTGCTAGAGCTAATAAATGATTTCAGTAGAGTGTCAGGATACAAGATCAATATGCAAAAATCAATGGTGTTTCTGTACAATTGTAACGCGCAACCTGAGGAGTAAGTCAGGAAAAAAATTCCATTTACAATAGCAACTAAAAGAATAAAATATTTAGGAATAACCTTAACCAAGATGTAAAGCACTTATATTCAGAAAACTACAATGCATTGCTAAAAGAAATAAAAGAAGACCTAAATAATTGGAAGAATATTCCATGCTCATGGATTGGAAGACTAAATATCATTAAGATGTCAAGTCTACCTAAATTGATATACAGATTCAATGCAATCCCAATAAAAATTCTACCAGCATTTTTTAAATGAATAGAAAACATAATTATCAAATTTATTTGGAAGGGTAAGAGGCCCTGAATAGCCAGAAACATCTTAAAAAGAAAAAGTGAAGTTGGAAGACTCTCACTTCCGGACTTTAAATCATATTACCTAGGTATAGTGGTAAAAACATCATGGTATTGACATAAAGATAGATAGACCAATGGAACTGAATTGATGGTTCAGAAACAGACCCTAACATTTATGGTCAAGTGATTTTTGACAAGCCTGTCAAACCCACCCAAGCTGGGGCAGGACAGTCTATTCAACAAATGGTGCTAGGAGAACTGGATATCCATAGCCAAAAGAAAGAAAGAGGACCCCTATCTCACACCTTATACAAAAATTAACTCAAAATGGATCAAAGACCTAAATATAAAAGCAAGAACCATAAAGCTCCAAAAAGAAAATGTCAGGAAACATCTTCAAGACCTGGTGGTAGGTGGTAGGTTCTTAAACCTTAAACCAAAAGCTCTAGCAATGAAAGAAAACATGGATAAATGGGAATTCCTCAAACTTAAACACTTCTGTGATTCAAAGGACTTCATCAAAAAGGTGAAAAGGCAGCCAACTCAATGGGAGAAAATATTTGGAAAACACATATCCGATAAGGGTTATAAAATTGACGTGAACTTCACAAATGTATTCACTATTTTTCTATAGTAATTTTTAGCGGTGAGAATGAAATTGTGTGTTGTATGTAGTTTCTATTATGCTTAGGCATATTTTAGAGTGAAATACTAGATCTAACATTAAACCAAAAAATGGGTTATAGAAAAGACTATACAAAAGATTCTATCTGAACCATTTCATTATTAATCAAGGTTGTTGTGGTAGAACAAGCCATGTAAGCAACAGGTGAGCCTAAGGAATTACCCAGCACTGTCATTTCAGGATGAAAGTGTAATTTTCTACTTATCATGTGTATATTTACTCTAATAAAATTATAATATGCTGTATTTTGGGGGAGGGACGGCAAGAATATATACTGTGGTGCTATTGACTGATTTGAAGACTTGCCAAGGTCTAAAGACATAGCTTCATGAAAGCCGGGTGGTTTATCATAGATGAGGGAATAGAGAGAAACTGGAGAAGCCCTCCACCCACTTTGTGTTGGGCAGAGCCATAGAATTGTGCTGAGATGCTTCAGGATCACACTAAGACATGACAGTACCTCCAATCCCCATCCCCAGGTCAACCAGCTCAGCTCTGCTTTCATTAGTCTTAAGAGACCTTGTGAATGGTTGCTACATTTTTTATTTTTACATTTAAGTGCTTACTATTAAAATAAAAAGGTTTGAAAACCACTGACCAGGTTTACCACAAATTCTCACTCACCTCTATCTAAGATTTCACTTGCATCTAAAAACTCTCTGATACATCAGTTAGGACCCCATATTTAAAAGTCCAATTACAGATTATAAATTACTAGCACATCATGCCTGAGTTAGACGCTGCCTTTTTTTTTTTTTTTCAGGAGGCACCGCAACCTGAACTGGGGACCTCCCACGTGGGAGATGAGTGTTCAACTGCTTGAGCCACATCCACTCCCATGTTGTCTCTTGAAGTCCTCATTTAAAATATTTTAGTTACCAGTTCTTCACCCTTGGCAAATTTATTGAACTCTTTTCCCAGGAGTTCATTTTTTCAAAATGCGTAACTCTCCTTCCCCCCAAATCTTCAGTTGTTCATCATGGCTTACCAAATTATAGGTGATCTCTACAGCCTGGCATTTGAAGTCCTAGATCACATGGCCTCCACCAATGCATGCTTTCTACACCTTAGAAAGCAGCAGAGCTTCAGGGCCAGGATATTGTCTTACACACACTGTATTGAATTAAGCCTCATAGCAACAATATCAAGCACCAAGTCTCTGCTATTGTCTCTGTTATACTTCTCATTGTTTAGCCCCAAGTAACTGATTTTTTACTCGGTTGAGGGAGAAAAGTATTTGATTTTTCTTCTCTTTAAAAAAATGCTACTTACTTTTTATGGCAAGTAAACATGCAAATTTCTCAGTTCTGTATTTCTTCTGTCTTTCAAGAAATGAT
Source organism: Tolypeutes matacus (assembly GCA_026826555.1). Lineage (NCBI taxonomy): Eukaryota > Metazoa > Chordata > Mammalia > Cingulata > Chlamyphoridae > Tolypeutes > Tolypeutes matacus. The sequence goes on from JAKSZT010054416.1 coordinate 24,194,838, forward strand.
TTATTTCTTTCCCATTTAAGATAAACTCTTCAGGTCTTCACAGCACACAAGCAATGTATTTAACATCAAGTCTGAGGTAAAGTGTGAGCACAGTACAGTTAATAAATGCTTAATGAAACCTTCTGAAAGCACTTAAGAAAATAAAAATATGATTACATTTTTCTTGTAAATCTAGTACTTCTGAAAGATGTTAGATGAAGGACTGAAATTATTCTTTTATTACCCAGGCAAAAGAACAGTTCTATCATAGTTATTTATGCTACTAAATATTCTCTTAATTTTAGGAACACTTTAGAGGAGGCACTCTTCACATTTAAAACCGAGAAATTAAAGTTGAAATTTTAAATCAGAAGTTTAAAAATCATGTGGTACATTTTAATTTAATATAACCACAACTATGCAAATAAGCCTTAATTGTTCTCTGTTTACTTCTTTTCCTGGAAGGCATCCAAACCAGTCTTAATGCCCAATTATCTAGAGGTAGCTTGCAGCTTATCAGCTTGCTTCCATTAGCGTAATCATTAGGGCAATTGGGTGCACTAAATAGAAATATGATATATGACAGATTCTGACAGTCTATGCAACTTACCTTAAATACTTTCTGTTGACAGTCTAGTGACTATATTTATATTCATGCATATTTATATTATATTTATGTCTTATGTATAAATGCTTTATTTATATAGCTACATATATGTATATATTCTTTAGAAACTATATTATAGTTTGAGTGAATGTTATATGTCTTCAAGTATAGTATATAGCTTCCTCTTACTTGGATGTCTCTTTACAGTTTAATATATAAATTAGCTACACTAATCACAAACATAAAAATGGGCACTGCTTCTACATTTGTTATCCAAGTTGGGTGAAGTAGCAGAAGGAAGTGGATACAGAGGTTCTGAAAGCAAGGAGAATGGCAAGAAAGAATGCTGAGTTCTAAATACAGCACAGTGGCTGGGTCCAATAGTTTCCTTAGAAACTGTAATACAATCCAGTTTTCTTTTGGGTTTGTATTTGCAATTAGTTGAGGTTATTGCAAATATTTTCATTAGTTTAACAAAGTAACTTTTATTTTGTCATGTCCATTTCCTCATAATGAATGCATTGTCATAAAAAGAAATAAGTAAAGAGAAATTAATAATTTGCTGCTTTTGCTTCCTCTATAGTATGTACTCAGAGCTGCCCATGTGGGAAGCAGCCAATTGTAAATCAACTGCCACTTGGAGTCCTGTACTTTAGAAGCCATTGCTTGCTTATTCCCACCCATTGTGTTTTGATGTCTTTATCATGTCTTTCCTAGAGAGTAGTCACATAGACTTCTTATTGTGCCCTAGTTTTAGCTGCCCTGAGGGATTATCATATCTTGGAATCTTTAGTTTCAGTTAGGCCATCCCAAACATAACCTCAAATTTGGTGAAAATCAGTCTTGCACTTTCTTATGATGTGTTGACAAACAAACAGAATGCATCTTTTTTTTTTTATTATGGGTAAAAATCAAAATTCTCACAATACATACAAACATTTGCAAAATGATATATAAATATATATGCATATATGTGTATTTGCTTGCAAAAAATGTTATATATATATATATATACATTTATTTTAAGAGGTGCTTAGATTACCTAAAATATTACACGGAACCCACTGGGATTCCCATGTTGCCCACCTCCCACACCTCCCACCACATCCCACACAAACACTATTCCTACAGTAAAAGTTAAAAGCATATATGATAGAAGAAAAGCCAGTAGACCTATTTCATTTCAACATCAGCAAACTTAAAAGTCACAGAATGGGAATTGGACTTCCATACCTATTCACTATATCTGTTTGCATGTCTAATACACATCTAAAACTTAACATGTTTCAAATCAAACTCTTGATTTCATCCATCCCCACAACCCTGCTCCCCCAGCAGTCAACTTTATCTCAGTAAATGACAACTCCATTGCATAGGAGAAAAATCAGAGTGCTCCTTGACTGCCCTCGTCTTACATTCCACAAGCAAACTATCATTTAGCTCTAAATGTGAAATATATTTGGAATCTGAGCTTTTCTCACCATTTCCATCACTATCTCCCAAGTCCAAGTCCAACATGTTTTGCTCGATATCCTTGCCCATCTTTCCTGTCCCACAATCTATTCTCCTAATGGCAGCCCAAAAGAGAATTTTAAAATAAAGGTCATGTCAATCATCTGCTAAAAATTCTCCAATGGCGTCCCATGTTCATCATAAAATCCAAAGTTCTTACCATGGGCTATTAGACTTTACATGATCTAGTCACCAACTATTTCTCTTCCCTCACTTCATTCACTCTCCCTTTGTTGCTCAGTTTGCTCTAGCCTTGCTGTTCCTTGAACACCAAGAGCAAGTCAAGTCCTGTGAAAACAGGAACCTTGTTTATAGCCTTTCTCCTCTCACCTACTTACTAGAATGTAAGCTGCATGAGTTTATACCCTCAACACCCAGAAAAGTGCTTAGCATACAATAGGACCACAAAAATTATTAGTTGAATGAGTAAATAAATAAATTACTGAACACTTGGTAATTTTTTAGTGCTTTACAACTGTAGCCCTGGAAAACAAAGACAACAAAGAATGGAGATTATTGAAAGAAAAAAGGTAGGAGCAGGAAAAGAGGAGTCACAAAATATTGTTGGTCAATATTTAAGTTAGGAATAGAATTCAAAGACACTTTGGTAAATTACAATTAGGAATAATAAATAAATAATGAAGTTCAATGCCTTGATTTAAAAATAGTGATTCAGCAACAAGAATTATATACTGTAAGACAGCAAGAAATAATACCCATAGTAACAGTGGCAGTAGTGGTAGCAGCAGCATTGTTTTATACATTTATTTTGCCTGGTACTGTGCTGAACATTTTATTTATGTTACATCATTTTACTCACTTTACATTATTTATTCCTCAGAAAAATCCTATAGGAAGATATTCTTATTATTCCCATTGAGGCAGGCTAGAACAGGGACCTGAGGGGGAAAAGGGTGCTGTAGGAAAGAACTAAGGAGATAAGGACAAAACAGTCAGTTCTGTATAAAACTCCTGCTGGCAGTTAGCCCATCTTTGCCTACTCCTGACAGTGAAAGTCCCACCAACAAGGGAAGAGTTAACTGCCCAAGGCTGAATACCTGAAGATAATTGATGAGAAGCCCAATTGTAACTCCTCCCCTGACCTTCACTCAGGCTGGTAGACACTCAAAACCAATGAAAATGTGTTTCCAAACCTTCTTTTCTGCATACTCAGAACCAATGGGAATGGTGTAACTCACAAGCCTTCCATTTACATGGAGGAAGGAAAGGAGGGGGGAGGCTAGCCTTAAATAAAGCTGCAGCCCCAGCCCCAGCCCCAGGGCACATCTCACCCTTGAGCACACCAGCACTCAAGTCTCCAGTGTATACTCTTGCTTTCTTTCGTTTCTCATTAAATCCTTTACTTGCTTACTTAACCTATGGTACATCTTTGAATTCTTTCTTGCAACATGGCCACGAACCTGGAAGCCCACCACTGGCAACATCTTTGGCAAGTCAGCCAGGAGAACTGGTAACACTCCCCACCACCCAACAAAGACTGGAGAGTCTAGGCTTTTAATCAGCGCCTGTCTATGCCCTCTTTTGTCTGTCCATTTCTTCCCACCATTTCCAGTCTCCTGCTTTTGTCCATTCACCCTTTCCTTGCGCCATTTCCTCCTGCCATTTCAAGAGGATTTCTGGATTGGCTCCCACAGGACATAATCTCAGTCTACCCAGAGCTTTCTGGTTCCCTCTTCGGAGGTGGCAGGGGCTAGTCCCCATGCCATGCAGATTCAAGGAGGCTCTGGGCAGCGCGTGGAACTGTCCTTGAGGCTTGATTGGGGACATTCCCCTAGTCATGTAGGAGTCTGCTGGGAGTCTCCCAGGCCCCCAAATCTCTCCTCACCACATGGTAACATTCTCCAACACAACTTCTGGTGGTTTCTGTCACTTCTTTTGCACCCTCCCTTCTCTAAGCCTGTCAGTTCTACCTCTTGAGTCTTGGTCTTGTCTCCATAGGGCATAATCTCAGCCTGACAAAGTTTCTCCGGTTTCCTCTTCAGAGGTGGCAGAGGCTAGTCCCCACACCTTGCAGATTCAAAAAGAACCCAGATGATGGGTAAAACTGCCCCTGAGGCCTGACTAGGCTTGTAGTCTGAATCGTGTAGGAGTGCAAAGGAGAGGTCCCATAACTACCTGTTGCCTCATACTCCACCTTCGTACTCTTCTCTTACTCCCTCCCCCACCTTCCCTGTGGTTTCCCCATCCTTTCCTTATGCCTTTGCTCAGAATATAACTACTACCTGTTGTGGCACCTCCTCAGGCTAGTAGTTGACCCTTTTAAGTTAGGATGCCATCAATCTTCCGACTACTGCTGTCCTTCTCATTGTTGGGCCTGTGAATGCCTCAGAAATGGAAAATGTATTTGTTAGTGAGGACCACAAGACTCCCACCCTTGGCCATGCCCAATGGTTTGTCCCTTCCTCAGTCCCTTAGAGGCCCTGAGATCCTTGTTAATTCATTACCTCCTGGGTCCCCAAGGCTATTCACCTGCAAGCCAAAGAGCAATCAGTCTCTGACTTCTTGGTGTCTGGTTTAACTGCAAACTCAGTCCCTGACAGCAGCCATAAAATGACAGTCCCTAGTCATTTGGTCAATCTTAAAGACTTTCTCATAGCCACTTCCTAAGGCCTCTGCAAAAATGAGCTAAAAGAAGAGTCTCTAGCCAGCCCCTTTCCTAGGGAGGAAGTCTGGCTTGGTAGCTTGTCTGGGAGCTGGATCCAGATGTCTCCCAAGATCTCAAGGACCCTGGGGACGCCCAGCCCAGCGGTAAGGGTTACTGATCCCTGGGTCTCCATTTGATTAGGTCTAAGAGTGGGACACCACTAAGACTAACAAACACAGTCACCCTCCCCGAGGATAATGGGACCCTCAATTACAACCCTATATTCCAGTTAGACCTCTTGTGTAAGAGGGAAGGAAAATGGCTAGAAATACCCTATGTCCAGCTTTTTATGACTCTATATCAGAACGAGAGTCTGAAGGGTTCTTATTGATTGTGCTATGCATAAGGAAACCCTGGAGCACAGGAAAAATCCCCTCCCAGAAAGGAAAGATATCTTAAATGACCCCTTTCTTTGTAGCCCAGTCTAGCAGGAGACACCCAAAGCACAGCCTGTCTATCCAATGAAAATGCCTGCAGGACTTGTGTGGCAGTTTGATATTATTGATGAATTCCAAAAAGAAATACTGATTATGTTTGTAAATTGGTCCGTTCCTCTGGGCGTGATTAAATTATGATTAGGGCTTTGATTGGGCCATGTCAGTAGGCCATTGAGTCCCCACCCCTTGGTGGGCAGGAACTCACAGAGAAAAGGCAGAGGACAGTTTTTGGGGTTTTGATGCTGGAGTTTTTGAGCTGGAGCCCCGGAAGTAAACGCATGGCAGAGAGCAGAGCAGCTGAGTCCAGAAAGAATTGATTCCATGGAAAAGAGGAACCCAGGAAGCCTGAACCCTTGCAGCCATCTTGCTCTAACATGAGGCAATAGACTTTGGTAAGGGAAGTAACTTACGCTTTATGGCCTGATAACTGTAAGTTTCTACACCAAATAAATACCCTTTATAAAAACCAACCAATTTCTGGTATTTTGTATCAGCACCCCTTTGGCTGACTAATACACCTTGTGAGAGGTAACTAATGGGGATGCAGCCCCCAGAGCAGCCCTGATTTGCGTCTTGTCAGCTGCAAGTCTTCATTGGATCCCTTAGCTCCATGCTTGGCAGCTGCCTGGGGATTTCCCTGGAGGACAAAGGCTGGAGGATCGGGGCAAGGTTTCTGCTGTGGGAAGACACTGGACGCTTTGGGTGAAGATGATTCTAAAGTTGGGTCTTTCCCTATGCTAAGCAAGTGTGTAAAATTCTTTCTTCTGTTCTAATCTGTGCTTACTCTAACTTTTTCTATCTGCTTGTGTCTAGAAGTTTGTAATTCATATTTGGGGTTCACCTGCTACTTTTGTATTTTGAGTTGGGAAACTCTCAGAATGTGCCAGCTATATCTCCTTGGGTTGTATATTGGATAATTGGTCTAAACTTGGAAGGGATCCCCTTGAAATAAGAAAATAATTTTCATTGCAATGTTGCCTGGCCATAGTATAAATTGTATAACTATGTAGAATAATCTAAAAATGAGTCTTTAAATTTCAATACTATCTTGTAATTAGATTTGTTTTGTAAAAAAGAAATCACAAATGAAATTACTTCAACTGCTGGAAGAGTGGAAAAACTTAGCAACATTAATGTTTCTAATAAAATAGTTTTAGTTGCTTAGTTGATAAACAAATGTGCCTGATTTGGTTTTTTTTTTTTAATTAGTTTTAAAATTTTATTTAATCTACTATATCAAAGATACTATGATTTCAACAACATAGAATTTAAGTTTACATTCTTTTTTCATACATCTTCAAAATCTCTTGTATATATTACATTAAGAGTACATCTCAATTTAGACTAGCCATATTTCAAGGGCTCACAACCACATTATCTAAACCGTCTGGAAAGATACTTGCCTATACTGTTCCACTGTCTGATACATCTACTTGAAGACAGAGTGTGACTGTCTGCCACCCTCCAAACTCTATGTCCTATCATAGATTTAGATCTAGATATACAACTAGCAGAATTTATTATATAAAGCCATGTGAGGCCAGCACTGTTTGGTACTAGAAAAATGGCAACAAATATGACTGACAATGGGAGTTAATTCAACCATCTATCTGCAGATAAAACAACAGTAAGTAGACAATCTTCTTTTTCTTCATAACAATTTCTAATTATTGTCTGTATTTTCTTTTTTATGTATACACTGTGCATATGCATCTGTCTCTCCTATGTCACTCCATAAGGGAAGGAACTACATCTACATTGTTTCTCATTGTACACAGAGTAAATGATGAAATAGTTGTTAAACGAGCTTGTCATTTCATAATCAGTGTTTTCCAACTACTCAAGATACAGTACACATTTTCTCAATGAAAACTGAACAGCTGTTTTCTTTTTAGAACAATTTCTAATAGCCTAGTCCAATCATTAAAAAGTAATCTTGAAATTTCTCACTAGTTTAAATCACATTTATTCTGTCTTCATCAGACTCTCTTCCTCCAACATACAACTCAAGCAGACTGATTGAGGCTTCTTTGGCAGACCATGCTAAGTTGAACAACAAAAATATAATACTGTTGTAGGAAAACCTACAACTGGTAAAAATGTCTGTTCTAAAAAGTGAAATAAAAGGGCATGCGATATCATGGCTTATTACCCCCCCCCAAACAACAACAAACCTATTTCTTAATGATAGAAATAATACTGTATTATAATGTCATTTTGCTAATCTTGAGATTATAGAAGTAATTTCATTTAGTATATGATCTTGAAGAATTCAGGAGTCAAGAGCAAAAGTGCCTCTTACCTTTTTATTCTTACATAATAGAATGACACTGTAATAAGATTGGTATTACCTGAAGTAATTTATACTCAGTTGTGTAATTTTAGCACACAAAAACTCCTAATTAAGTGTATCTTGTTTTAGAAACTACTGGAAAGCACATGCATTTCATATCATTTAAATTTATATATCTATTGTGTATAAATCAAACTTTCAAAAACGGAATCGTTTTTAAAATGCACTTAAGAAAATTACTTTTCTCTATTTTGGTAAGTGTTCTAAAATTGGGGTAACTTCAGCATCCTCATTGGGCTTTCTTTTCCTTTTTTTTCTTTTTATGGTCACTTTGGTAACCACTGGAGTCACTGACTTGGAAAACAGGGTTTTGGTAGTGATCGTCCTGGTGCTTTTTTTTCTTCTTTTTCTTCTTCTTTGGCTCTTCCTCCCAGAGGCCATCCACATTATTATTCATCTGTATGTCTGTTTCTACCTTTGTGGTGACATCTGCAAAATCTTCTAGTTCTGTGATAACATCTTCCACTTCATAAATCTCTGGGTCTTTCTTCTTTTTCTTTTTTGGAGGTTTTTCAATAGCTTCTTCAGTGCTGGTTTCCATTACTTCTTTAGAAAGTTCAGAGCACTTGGATTGCAAACTAGTGATATTTAATTTTCCCTGGATACAGAATATTCCAGCAGCATCTGACTCTGACAGAAATATTTCAAAATCTGGTTTGTCACTCACGTTTATCTCTAGGGTCTGCCACTGCTCAGCCAGCATTTGCTCAGGTTTAGGGATGGATGTGTTGAAACTCCTGTGTACTAAACAGCCAATTTTATTAACTGTACCCATAAGCTTTTGCCCTCGTTCAGGGCAGAAAATAACAAAATCTGCTTCAATGTTGAGATGAGTGTGTCCTTGATCATCATAATTCTCTCCCAGTTCACCCACTACTTTGATGTTGTCATATGCAATGGGGACACCTAAAACGTCAGGAAACACTCTTTTGAGTTGTGAATTTCTGCCTGTGGCTTTCCTAAGCAGGAACCATACCATCACTCTCTGAATAGCGCTAAAGCTCCGCATCGATGCCGGTGGGTTTCCTGTTAAGGTAGCACTGCGACAACGCAATGTGCCTCCAGTGAGGCCCAGCCAGCGAGCAGGAGTAGTGGCTCCTCACCAGCGCACAAGCGGCATTGTAGGTTGGCAATTCTAAGCAAGGCAGGACACCGGCTGGTCCCACCAGAGGCCCCTCAGAGGCCACCTTTGGTTGCGGAGCCTCTGAGTACCTGCAGCCATGTGGCTAGTCAAGCTTCCCCGCCCCCCCCCCCCCAATTTGTTTTGAAGTGAAAATTTACTAGAAACTGTAACCAGGAGTTAAGGCAAAATCATTACTATTATATTATATAATCATTACTTTATATTATAAAACAGCAAAAAAGATAATGTCTGAAATTGCTGAAACTGGCTAAATTTGGTCTAGACTTGCTATTGTGATGGTAATTCTAAACTGAACTTACCTTTGCTTTTGGTTATTTCAAGACTAGCCTCACTCTTGTATATGCTTACCACTTTGATGGTAATTCTAGACTAAACTTACCTTTGTTTATATTTATTTAAAGACTAGCCTCACCCTTGTGTATACTTGCCATTGTGGTGGTAACTACTTTGCTCTCCCCTGTTTGAATCCATAGAAACTTCTGCTTCCCATGATTCAGGGGAAGGCAGATTTAAGACATCCCTCTCTCCTGTCCTTCCACTGGTGTTAATAAACATGCTTTCTCTCATGACCATCCTGGTGTGGACTCCAGTTCATTTGCTCTGGACAAGAATCCAGAGGGACCCAACAGGGTTTCCTTCAACTTGGCACCCCAGGTCGGACCTGAGGACATTTTTGAGAAGATTGCTGCCCAGTGGAATCTTTCATCCTCAGGATTGGATATCTACTCTTCCAGTCTAGCAACCACAGGAGTCCTATTATCTCTGAGAACTGAGGAGTGAGGGCTCTCCCACCCCAAGTGTCAAGGATACTGAAAGCAGCAGGTCATAAGAGAAACCAGTTTTCCCTGAGATTTCAAAGACCTTAGTAAGTACTTGGCTTTCGTAAAATGTACTGGCTTTCGTAAAATGTACTCGGTATTGCTCATCTGAGGTCTGTCAAAGTCAAAATGGGAAATAAGCAGAGCTCTGAAGTAAAGGAAAATGTTGTAGATTGCATTTTAAAGTATTGGGAACAATTTGATTATAAGCCAATGACTAAAAAAAAAAAAGAAAAAAAAAATTTGGGCAAAACTTCATGGTCACAGTGCAGATTAGAATAATCAGAAATAGCCTTCAAAGAGATCTTTTGAATATAATGTTATTTTACAGTTAAATTTATTTTGTAAGAGAATGAAAATTATAAGAAACATTAGTATTTATTTTCATACCTCTGGATGGTAATATCAAATTAATAAATGAAAATTCTTTAAAGAGCTCTATCCAAATTGTTATAAATTAAATAAGTGCTTATATATGTCAATACATATTCCTAGAGCCCAAATCAGAGAAGCTAAGCAGGATGGAACATCATATAGAAATCTGAATATAGAAACTATTAGAAGAAGAAAAAGTTTATTCTAAGCATCTTGACCTATCCTGCCCTCCCCATGGCCTTCTCTTTGAGAGAGCTATGGGGGAAGGTTATTTTGAGACAAGCCCCAACCTTAGTAGACTTGCTATTATGATAGTTGTGATAAGATAGGGAAATTTAAGTTAAGCTTAAAACTCTATCTAGTAAGCCATGAAATTAAGAATAATAAGGACAGAGGAAATGTTACAGAATAAACCTTGGTTTGCTTAGTTTGTCCTGTAATAACCCAATTTAAACCTTTTAACAGCCTTGGAATGAGAACAATTAATAATCCAATTGCCAAATTTCAGAAAGTAAAGAAAAAGTCCTGGGGTCGGATGTGGCTCAACTGGTTGGGCATCCGTCTCTCATATGGAGGGACCAGGGTTCGATCCCCGGGACCTCCCGGTAAAAAAAAAAAAAAAAGAAAAAGAAAAGAAAAAGTCCTTGGAAGCTATGGAAAGATTTTTCTAAATTATGATTAAAAACAAATTAAATAATTATATTCCAGAAACTGGCATCAGAATGCCTTTACGGTTAATCACAATTTTAGAATATTACTTTTAAAAAAGGATTTTAGCCTCCTGTGGAGAAGGGAAAAAGAACATTTCTTGCATAAACTATAATTGCTTCAATTTTATTGGCTTGGGTGTAATCTCCCTAGGTTTATAGGATACTAATAAAATAAATTAGTATTATATTTATTAAATCTTTAAGGTGATGCAAATTGTAAGTTTATGTTTAATGAAATTAATTTAAAGAAGAAAATGTAGATCTGTCCTAAAGTGAAATGACTATTTTTCACAGAACAGAATGAGAGTGTAAGACAAGACTTACATGGATAAAGTAAATTTCATTGGTTGCTAACTGTAATTTAATAAGCTTATTTAAAGGTGAAGTAACTAGTCTATGTAGTTGTGGTTGGTTATAGGAAGTTTGTAAAAGCATTTTCTAAGCTGAAGTATTTCAATACTTCCTGGCTAATTCCAGGAAGCCATTATTAATTAGGATCCTGAACTGATATTGATATCAAAAAGTAACTTCATAACAGGGAAATCTGTGAGACACCACCTTAATCTACATGTTAAGCTGGTAGTAGGGTGATGATAATCTTGATTCCATTGGGAATCTTAGGTTTTCACAAAATAATTGAGAAAGTACTTTTCCCCTAAACTATTAAAGTAAAATACCTGTTAGTTAACAGAATCATGGTAAGAGTGTAAAAGTAAAAAGTAAAATTTAACTAAAAATAGTTAAGTTCATTTGATATGTTATAAATTGCTTTGGAAGTATTTAGAAAGTATATAAAAATTAAAAGGAATAGACTTCAGTATTGACAAACTCTCTTGTGCATTTAAACCAGGGCTCCAGTCCCTGCATGGTGCCTCCTCATTTGAGTTATTGACAAGATTAGTCACTATGACCCCTAAAACAATAAAAGTATCTACCAAATCTCCTGGTCATCCTACTGAAGTAAACGGAAATACATTGCTGTTTCAGACTCCAGCAGCAGCCAGTGATGGCTTTATAGCACTAGAATATATTGCCTCCAGACTGGCTCTGTTTCATAGTGCTGGAGGGCACTATGCACCAGGCCAATGGAACATTGGAGCCTACATTTCCTGTTCACACCAGGACCAACGGTGCTGCAGCTTGCTGGTTGTGTGACAGCTATACCAAGTGGAGCAATAATTACCTGAGTAATGTGAGTAGAACCTAAACAGACACAATTGGCATTAGGGCCTGCTCCCATGGAGAGACAACATGTAAGGTATTGCAAACCTGGAGCTTAAATATTAACTGCAGCTCAAAGAGAAACTATGCATTGATTAGTATTAAGTGCTGTACCTATATACCTGACAAATATGATAATATCTTCTCTATCCTAGATTATATACAGAGAGATCTTGAACATGTTAAAAGTCTTGGCAAACTTGATTCGCTTTCTAAGTAATTAATGAACATACTTATAAGATAAAAGAATGGCTCTCAAGTACGGTCATTATTTTGCTTGCCATATGCTTGTCGTTATTGCCTATATTGTTTTTGTGAGTTTATGCCTAGGGCACCCTCCAAAATGATATGAAGATTTTCCTGACTCCTAATCAGCAGGAAGTAACTGCAGAAAATGTGATGATTAGGCTAAGGTGTCAACTTGGCCAGGTAATGGCACCCAGTTGTTTGGTCAAGCAAGCACTGGGCTAATTGTAATACAAGGACATTTCATAGACTCTAATCATCAGTGAGTTGATTGTATAGATGCTGGTTACCTCTACAATCAACTGAGGAACTTGCCATCGACAATGAAAGGCGCCTCATCCAATCAGTTGAAGGCTTTGAAAGGGGAAGTGATTTCAGCATTTACAGTGAATTCCCATCTCTACTTCAGACAGACAGCATCTCCTGGGAACTCATCAATGACCTTCATTGGAGCCCCTGGTTTGTAGCCTGCCCTAAAGAATTTGGACTTGTGCATCACCATGGTTACATGAGACAATATTATAAAATCTCATACTATTTTACAGATATTTCCTGTCAGTTCTGTTTCCCTAGAGAACTCTAAATAATACAACTTGGTACCAGGAGTGATTCTTGATAAACAGAATCTTAAAAAAGCGATTTCTGAATTGGTTCTGGGATTTTTGCAATTGGCTCTCTACTCTTATGAGATTCAAGGGCCCTAATGCCTCTCTTTCCAATAATCAAGGGGCCACTGACAGTCCATGGCATGAGTTGGCAATAAAGATAAACAAAACATCATTACTGGATATGGTTACAGAAATGCTTATAAATGGCAAGTCTCTGGGTAAGACTGATTTTAACATCTTAACAGATATTTGTGAAATTAAAAGTTACAATGATGTTGGCTGGCTGTTCCTAAATATGCTGGATACAGTTACAAAAGAAAGGATTGAGCTGAAGGCTTCAAAATTGTAACTTAAGTGCTACATGAATGATTTGAAAGTTTATGTGTGCTCTGAAAGAAAATCTTGTTTCATGCAGCTGCAAACTTGAGATCTCTGAAAAACAGACTCAGAATCTCATTGTAAGAGGAGCAGAGTTACAAGGGAAACTAAAATCTCAACCTTGCAGTGTGGTCTGCTGTTAAAGTTAGGGCATTGATTGGAAAGGAGTGGAACCCCAAAGATTGGGATGGAGACATATGGGATGATGATGGTATCACTGGGAACACTGCATTCTGCTGTGAACTTACTGAATGTTTTATTCACCACCATGGTATACCACACAGCATTACTTCTGATCAAAGAAAACACTTCACATCAAATGATGTGCAGGAATGGGCACATGCTCATGGATGTGCTTTATCATGTACTGTTCTTTATCATGTTCTCCATCATCCTGAAGGAGCTGGATTGATAGAACAGTGGAATATCCTTTTGAAGATTCAATTATGGTGCCAACTAGGTGACAATACCTTGCAGGACTGGGGCAATGTTCTCCAAGAGGCTGTGTATGCTCTAAATTAGTATCCACTATATAGTGCTGTTTCCCCCATAGCCAGGATTCATGGGTCCAGGAATCAAGGGGTGGAAATGGGAATGGCATCACCCACTATTTCCCCTAGTGATCCACTAGGAAAATTTTTGCCTCCTGTCCCTGCTCTACTGGTCCACAGGTCTTATTTCCAAAAGGAGAAGTGCTTCCACCGGGGAACACAACAATGATTCCATTGAACTGGAAATTAAAACTGCTACCTGGCCACTTTGGGCTCCTTGTGCCTTTTAATCAACAGGCAAAGAAGGGAATTACTGTACTGGCTGGGGTAATTGGTCCTTATAGTTAAGGAGAACTAGGACTGCAACTACACAGTGGAGATAGAGTTTTGTCTGGAAACAGGTGATCTCCTAAGGTGTCTCTTAGTACTACCATGCCCTGTGATTAAAGTCAATTAAAACTTAAAATCAATTGCAACAACCCAATCCAGGCAGGGCTAACAATGGTCCAGAATCTTCAGTAATGAAAGTTTAGGTCACCTCACCATGTCACCCTGGCCAGCTGAGGTGCTTGCTGAGGGTAAAGGAAACAAGGAATGAATGGGTAGTGGAAGAAGGTAGTGATAAATATGAACTTTGACTATGTGACCAGTTATAGAAACAAGGACTGTAATGGCTATGAATATTTCTTCCTTGTTTTGAGTATGTTTGTATACATACAAAAAACAAATATCTTTGCTTTCTTTCTTCCCTAACCTTTCCTCTTATCATATGGCATAAGTTGTATTAGTTTCATGTCCTAATATTTAAGGATATCACGTTTAAGAGTAACTATTACCCAAGGACTTACACTCTATTCTGGAGGGATTTAGTGTGCTTCTGGTTGTATGCAAGACAGTTGAATATTGTTAGGTGGGAAATATATATATATCTGCTATTGTTTTTATTTAGAGAATAAGTATGGTTTAAGGTGATGTGTATAGCTGCCAAGTTGACAATGGGTGGACTGTGATAGTTAGGCTAATGTGTCAACTTGGCCAGGTAATGTGCCCACTTGTTTGGTGAAGCAAGCCCTGGGCTAATTGTAATACAATGGTATTTCATGCACTTTAATCATCAGTGAGTTGATTGCATAGATGGCTGGTTACATCTACAATCAACTAGGAAGCTTGCCATCAGCAATGAGTGACATCTCATCCAATCATTTGAAGGCCTTAAAAAGGGAAGTGATTTCAGCATTCAGAGAGAATCCCCATCTCTACTTCAGATAGCCAGCATCTCCTGGGAATTCATCAAGGACCTTCATCAGAGCCCCTGGTTTGCAGCCTGCCCTATGGAATTTGGACTAGTACATCCTCACAGTCATGTAAGGCAATTAAATAAAATCTCATACTATTTACAAATATTTCTTGTCAGTTCTGTTTCCCAAGAGAACTCTGACTAATACAGAAGATGAAACCCTCACCCATTCTCACATGTGCTGCTACTTTAAACTATCAAAATGGAATTTTCTTTCTTTGAAGAAATAAGGCTTACCTCTTCTTACCGCCCCCCTCCCCCTGCCCCCGACAGGCTTATGTTCACTAGGGTACATCTCCTCCTCCATATCTTACGGACCCACCAACCTAGTCCTCCCATTCTCTATGTTCCTAGCCTTTCCTGGCTCATACCACTTTTAGGTCCACTCTCAACCTTTTTCTTTATTCTTTTAATAGGCCCTTGTGTTTTTAAAGCCCTAATCAGGTTTATCTCTTCCAGGTTGGATGCTTTACAAAGCAAATTAATGATCATGTGAGAATTCCAGCCACTGCCAACCACCATCCCAAGCACACCTCCTCTCAGTCTCAATAGAATAGCTAGAGAGTTTTATGCCACATCAGGCAGGGACTACTGCCGCTAACCAGCAGGAAGCAGCTACAGAAAAATGACTGTCACCCTTCAGTTTCCCCTTGAGAATAAGGGTGAAAACTCTCTAAGGGGGAAGTTGAGGCAAGCTAGAACAGGGACCTGAGGGGAAGAAGGGTGCCTAGAAAAGCACTAGGGTGATAAGGACAAAATAGTCAGTTCTATGTAAAACTCCTGCTCGAGGTTTCCCAACTTTGCCTGCACCTGACAGCAGAAAGTTCCGCCAACAAGAGAGGGGTCAACTACCTAAGGCCTAATACCTGAAGACAATAGACAATGAGAAGCCCATTTGTACCTCTTCCTGGGATCCCCACTCCAGGCTGGCAGACATTCAGAATCAATAAAAATTTGTGTTTCCAATCCTTCTGCATACTCACAACCAATGAGAATGGTGTAACTCACAAGCCTTCATTTACATGAAGGAAGGAAGGGGGGAGACCAGACTTAAATAAGGCTGCAGTCCCAGCCCCAGCCCCAGCACCCGTCTCACCCTTAAGCACACCTGCACTCAAGTCTCAAGTGTGTACTCTCACTTTCTTTTGTTTCTCATTAAATCCTTTACTTGCTGGCTTAACCTATGGCTCATGTTTGAATTCTTTCTCAAAACACAGCCAAGAACCTGGAAACCCAACACCAACAACATCTTCTTACACATGAGGAAACTGAAGCTTAGAGAAGTTAATCATTTTCTCAAGGCCACACAACTAAGAGAGGTCAGGAATAAATTCCAGCTCTTTCAGACTTCAGAGTTCATACCTTTAAGCATTGTGCAATATTTTTTCCAGTCCTAGGAACTGAAAGTCTAATTACAAGAGAAGGAAAAAAATAAGAGAACATGGAATAATTAGTGAACAATAATACCCCAACATATAAAACAGTTAGATGATAATAATTAGTCTTCCTACTCCATAATCCAGACTATCAATTTTTAAAAATTATACATATTGGGAAAGTTAAGCATACCTAATGGCACTTTTAAGAGAAGAAACTTACTTGCAACCTCAAAATCAAGGGTTTGTTTTGTAACTGAATCGATAAAAGTTACCAACAGGTCAATAATTAATTTTAAAAGCCATTCATGAGTTTACTTCTTAGATCCATTGATCATTATTCTCTGTTTCCCCCAGGAGATCTTCCTCTTTCCTTCTCTTCTCTAGGTACCACCCACTACCCAGACCTTAGCACTTGGTCCATCTCAGTAAACATATACAAAGGTGAGGTTAAGTCTAGAGTAACCATAAACAGGGGTGGACCACTCTAGCCAGTAATTCAGTAATTTCAGGTATTAACTTTTTGCTATTTTATAATATAAAGGCACCTATATAATGATTTAATAATCATAATTATTTGTTAATTATTAACTCTTGGTTACATTATTACTAGTGTTAAATATCAATTTTATAGTTTTGCATAGGTTTAATCACTGGAGAGAAAAGATGGAGATATTTTGAGGCAATGGTTCCATTTTTACAAAAGAAATCATTTTATAATTTCCTGGGTAGGCAAAGTTACTTAAAGCTAAGAATTGAAGACTGGAGACAAGTGTTATGCTTTGCTTCTACTTTAAGCAATTATCGAAATTGCTGAACATGAACTAGTGGCACATGATTAAATTCAGGATTTGATAGTTAAAATTATATAATTTTCAGCAAAAATTATGGGAAAGAAAACATGTATAAGTATCAGCATCAGGCTTTGCTTTTGGAAATATTTACTTAAAACTCTATTCAAAGAATTATTAAAGTAGGATACAATCAAATGTGAAAAAATAGAAGCACCTCTTTTTGAAGTAAAAAAACAAAAAAAATCCCTTGGTCCAACTAGGGAGTGCTGACTAGGAAAAATGGGTAGCTTGACACTGTGGAGGAAATAAAATTGTCATGAACAAAGGTGAAGAGGGATTATATTTATCAAGAGATTCCTGGATGAACTCTCTGAAGGCTCTGGCATGTCACATCTTGTCTTGGAGAGTTAATGACTGGTAATGTTGGAGGAATAGGTCTTTTGTAAGATCATTCTTACAACTGTAACAGCAGTCCTAGTTACAACTGCTTCAGGATGTAATGACTGGTACAGATAAGGGGCCAAAATACTTCAGGTGAAAAAAGACTCAATTCAAACACCTTTTTTCCTGATTAGGAGAGAGAAGCAAAGGAAGTTTTACCTAGAAAGCACTGAGGGTGAGCTCTAGGGCAAGAACACCAAACCTGCTTTTGGTTCTCAGGAAATGAGGGCTGAAGAGTTTGCCTAGTCTCCAATTCTGTGCACATATAGACTATACTGCTCAACTATGTACACAGCTAATTTTAAATATACTCTTCTTATTTAAGCATCTCAGAAAAGCGAGGTGAAAAAATTAAACTGGTGAATTGAATGAGGCAACATGAAAATTTTTATTGCTCCTGAACTAAAACGAAATCTTTTGTGATCCTTGGAATAATGGATAAGGTCCTATAGAGTTTAGGTACCTCAAAAATGTCAGAAAGTCAATAGGAACATCATTCTTTTCAAAGAGTACCAGAGGTCAGATTTAATGCCTGGGTACATTGAAGGAGTATTTGTTTTTCTCACATATTACTGCATGCCAGTTATTGAGGAATGTTTAGAGCTCATGAATGTTAATCTAGAGAGGACACAGAAGGACTTCTATTGAAAACAAAACAAAACAAACAAACAAAAAAAACACCAAGGGGTATTCCATCAGTAGGATGGAAAATAAATATAGTTT
The DNA here is from genome assembly GCA_026826555.1 of Tolypeutes matacus. Taxonomy (NCBI): domain Eukaryota; kingdom Metazoa; phylum Chordata; class Mammalia; order Cingulata; family Chlamyphoridae; genus Tolypeutes; species Tolypeutes matacus. The sequence continues at coordinate 24,213,013 of JAKSZT010054416.1, forward strand.
TTAAACTGCATAGGTTTTAACAGTGAGTTTCAAAAATATTTTTCACTGATTTAAAATATCTCATAATTGTTTAAAAGGTGAAAGTGACTAGCTTACTACATACTACTCTTTGAAAAGAATTAAATAATGAAGCAAGTTTATTATAGAAATTTTGGAAGATTGTAAAAAGTATGAAAGAGAAAATAAATCACCTTATGATTCAACCATCAAAGATAAATACTTAAAATACAGCTTATTCGTTTTCTTACAAATATTCTAAATACAGCAAAAAATCATCCAGTAAACTTTTTAAAATGATTTTACCAATAATAGATTTTAGAACTAGTAATGAATCACTAAAGAAATACAATTCTACTCATAAATTATTTTAGAAAGTCTTATGTGCAAACTGGTGGAAATCACTTAAGCACCTAGATTCATAAAGACACTATGTAAGTTAGGGGCATTATAGTAGAGTGGTTATAAGTATGACCTTTAAAAATCCACTTCTTGTAATGAAAGAGTAGCTCCTATTGAGCAAATGCTTTCACAGATAACAGTAATAAAATATAGACAAAATATCAAAAACAACTATCTGAAAGCATGCCCAAAAGCAAGCAAAAACTGGAGGAGAGTGAAAACTTAGTGGGCTTCCTTTTTTTCTTTCTTTCTTTTTTTTTTTTTTGAGATTTTTGCCAGCTGGTGCCATGCTATGTGACTAAAAACTTGATGGAAACCTACAGTCTTACTGGCTTAAATAACTAGAGGACAGAGTTTGGGGCAATCACAGCTACTACAGTGTGCATATGCATATATGTGTGAATCCTGGAAAGGAGACGGCTAGAGAGAAAAAGTCTAAAATTCCACATATAAACTCTTCCAAATTTTTGGCTGACTTCTGAACTACAAACATGCAGGCCAGATTCCAAGAAGCCCGGATAAATTTAAAATAAATGAACAAAAATTTCAGCTGCTATCCAGTGCAAGAAAAACAAGGTTTGGAGTTTGAGTCGAGCCAAGTCAACTGTCCACTAAAACAAACAAACAACATACTCTCCAAAAGAACAAAATACAGAGTCCCTACAGAATATTATCACAATGTCTAGGATACAATCCAAAATTACTAGACATCAAAAAGAAAAAACAAAAAAACAGAAAAATAGAACCTATACACAAGAGAAAACATAATAAATACAGATCAATACTAAGATGACCCAGATGATAGAATTAGCAAACAAGGATTTAAGAGCAGCTATCATAAGTATGATCAAGTGCAAAAAGGAAATTTTGATCATAATGGTTAAAAAAATAGGAAATCTCAGCAGAGAAACAGAAATTATAAAAAGAAACAAATGGAAATTGTGAATGAAAGATACAATATTACAGTTAAAAATTCATTAGGTTGTTTAAACAGCAGACTGTAAATTATGGAAGTCACAGTGAAATTGAAGATAGATCAATAGAAATTGTACAATGTGAAGAAAAGGAAAACAAAGGATATGTTAAAAATTAACAAAGCCTCAGTGATCCCTAGGACAATGTCAAAATATCTAATGCATTAGAATCCCAGATAAGAGAAGAGATAAAATTGAGCATAAAAATATTTGAATAAATAATGGCTGAAAATATCCTCACTTTGGTGAAAGAAATAAATGTATAGATTCTAGAAGTTCAGTGAAACACAAACAGAATAAATACTAAAGAAATTATACCTAGACATAACAGAGTCAAACTGCTTTAAACAAAGATAAAGAAAAAACTCTTAAAAGCAGCCAGAGAAAAATAGCACATTACATACAGGGGACCCTAGTAAAAATTAAAGCTGACTTTTTTTTTTTTTTTCCAGAAACAATGGGAGTCAGAAGAGAGTTGAACACAATTTTTAAAATAAACAAAGAAAAATATCTGAAAATCATATATGGTAGCAAAGTTCTTTATATGAAGTGACACATATTAATTCTAAGTAGAATATGAAAAGTCAAGAATGCATATTGTAATCTCTAAAGCAGCCATTAACAATCATGTAAAAAGATATACCTAAAATCCAATAGGTAAATTAAAATGAAATTCTAACACATATTCAATTAACCTAAAACTTGCACATAAGGAGAAACAGGAACACAAAGCTAATGGGACAAATAGAAAACAAATAATAAATTTGGTAGAATTAAATATAACCAGAGAATAGTTTCATCAAATGTAAATAGGTTAAAAACTCTAATTAAAGGGCAGAAAATTCAGAATACATAAAAAAAAAAAAAAACCCAACTACATGCTCTCTAAAAGACACTTTAAATATAAAGACATAGATAGATTAAAAGTAAAAAGATGGAAATTATATAAACTGTTCAAAAGAAAAGAAGGTTAGAGTTGTTATATTAATATCAGATGAAATAGACTTCAAGACAACAAAAATTAACAGAGATGGTGAGGTATAATTCATGATAATAAAAGGGTCAATTCATCAAGAAGACATCATAGGTATGTATGCACGTAGTAACAGACCTTCAAAACACATTAAGTAAAACTAACAATTATATGTAGAAATAGACAAATCCACAATCATAGGTGAAGATTTTAACATCCCTGTCTTAGTTTCCAGGCTGCCATGACAAATATCACATAAGGTGTGGGCTTAACAACAAGAATCTATTGGGGAAGTGGATGTGGCTCAAGGGGTTGAATGCCTGCCTCCCACACAAGACATCCCATTCAGTTCCCAGTGCATCCTGAAAAAACAAACAAGCAAAACAAAGCAAAAACCAACTCAGGGAAGCTGATGGGGCTCAGTGGTTGACCGCTGACTTCCCACATACGAGGTCCCAGGTACATTCCCCAGCCCTCAGTACCTAAAAAATTAATTAAAAAAAAAAAAAGAATCTATTGACTCACAGTTTTAAATCAAGGCCATACTTTCTTAGCATACTGGTGATGGCCCGCTGTGATCCTTGGAGTTCCTTGGCTTTCATCTCTGCCTCTTACCATATGGTGATCGCTCTCTCCTGTGTCTGCTCTTCTGGTTTCCAGTGACTTCTGGTTTTCTTCTATGTAACTTTTTCTGATCTACTCTGTCTGAATTTCTTTGGCTTAAAAAGGACTCTAATAATGAGAATTAAGGCTCACTCTGATTTAGTTGGGCCACACCCTAACCAAAAATAACATCTTCAAAAGGTGCTATTTACATGAGTTCACACCACAGAAATGTATATTAAAAACATCTTTCCTTGGGATACATAATTCAACCTACCACAATCCTTCTCCCAGAAATTGATAGAACTAAGAAAAAAAAAATCAGTAAATATAAAAGATGTGAACAATACTATCAACTGCTTGACCTAATTGACATGTATAAATCATTACACACAACAACTTTAGGAATATCCATTTTTTCCATATGCACCTTGTATTAGTCAGCCAAAGAGGTGCTGATGCAAAGTACCAGAAATTGGTTGGCTTTTTTAAAGGGTATTTATTTGGGGTAAATCTTACAGTCACAAGGCCCTAAAAAGTCTCATTCAAGGTTGTTTTCTCCCCAAGTCAGTTGCCATATGTTGAAGCATGATGGTGGGTCTGTTCTCTCCTTCCTTCTTCTTCTTAAGGCTCCATGGGCCCAGCTTCTTCCGATCTCAGCTGTAGGCTGGCATAGGGCTCATCTCTCTTCCCTGGCCACAGGATCAAAGTTCTCTCTTCTTCCGTGTCTATGGAGCTCTCTCTATTCCCATGTATCTTCTTCTGTGTGTCTTCTTGAGTGAGTGTCCATTTATATAGCCCACCAAGGGAGTGGGGACTTAAAGTGAGTTATGCCCTACTGTTGTGGTCAAATCAAAGCCCTAATCTTAATTTAATCAAAGACATCTCAGCTGAATCTAATGCAATCAAATGGTGTCATGCCCAGAAGAACAGATCAGTTTACAAATATAATCTCTATTTTTGGAATTCATAAATAATCTCAAACTGCCATACACCTAGTATGCTCAGAAGGAGATTATATGCTGAGCCATAAATCATGTCTGAATAAATTTTAAAAGACTGAATTCTTGCAAAGTATGTTCTCTGACCACAATGGAATTATTATTGAATAATAAGATATCTTTCAAAAACTCAAATATTTGAAATTAACATTATACTCAGAAAATAAATCATGATGAAAATTAGAAAATACTTCAAGCTGAATGAAAATGAAAACACAACATGTAAAAATTTATGGGTTGCAGCTAAAGGAGTGCTCAGAGGAAAATTTATAGCCTTAAATGCTTTTATTAGAGAACAAGAAAGTTATAAAAATTGATAATCTAAGTTTCCAAGGAAACTTGGAAGCTAGGAAAAGAGCAAAGTAAACTCAAAATAAGTAGAAAGAAGGAAATGAGAAAGATAAGAGCAGAAAGCAATAAAATGGAAAGCAAATAGAGAAATTCATACCAATAGTTGGTCCTTTGAAGGGATCAGAAAAGTAAAAAACTCCAAGATAGACTGATCAAGAAAAAATAGTAAAACAACACAAGTGGTCAATGTCAAGAATAAAAAATATAGATCCTAAAGACATTAAAAAGAGAGGGAAGGGGGGCAGATGTGGCTCAAATGGTTGGATGTCCATCTTCCATATGGAGGACCTGGGTTTGATTCCCAGGACCTCCCGGTAAAAAGAAAAAAGAAAAATATAGAAGGCGCGCGGGCCACTAGGCCCCGTGCGCAGGTGCGCCGTCAGGCTCCGCAAGCAGGAGAGCCCCCCAGGCCCCACGCATGGGTGCGTCGTCAGGCCCCGTGAGCAGGTGTGCCATCAGGCCCCACTGAACCACGCAGCAAGATGATGACATAACAGGAGAGGGACGCAAGGGAGAACCAAGATGAGATGTGCTGAACAAAACAGGAACTGAGGTGGCGCAGGTGGCAGAATGCCTCTCTCTCACATCGGAGGTTCTCGGGGGTGAAGACAGGAGAAGGATGAGAAGAAAGGGAAGGATACAGACACAGAGAACTGCCTAGCAAATGGACACAAAAACAGCAAAAACAGGGGGAGGGGGGTAAAAATGGATAAAAGTAAATAAATAAATCTTTTTTAAAAATTTAAATAAAAAATAGGGAAACATTAGGAACATCTTTACAAATTCAACAACTTAGATGACAGGGACAAATTCTTTGAAAATTATAACTCACCATATTGACACAAAATGAAAACAGAAAATCTAAATAGCCTAAATTTATTAAAGAAATAGATTTTTTTTTTAGGAGGTACCAGGGATTGAACCCAGGATCTGCACAAGGGAAGCAGGCACTCAACCACTGAGCTACATCTGCTCCCCTAAAAAAAAATGGATTTTTAAATGAAAAATGTTTCCACAAAGAAAACTCTCAGCTCAGATTGTTTCATTGGTGAATTCCCTTATCATACACAATATATTTCAGGAACTATAGGAGGAGGGTACACGTCTTAATAAATAAAATACAATGCAGCTATTTTAAAAGCAAAGCAGTATAATTTTAAACTGAGAAAACATGTGAGCCTGTAAGGAAGCAGAAAAGTATCTTTCCTAGTTTATTGATAAACAACAGGAAAAGGTATAAAGAAATTTAACTGCATGATTTAATATTTTATGCTTTCCTTTTGATTTTCAAAATATAACCTAATTATTATTTTTTCTTTCTTTCATGAGTTGAATATTATACAGGTACATGGTAAAGAGCATAAACAAATAAAATAATAATCATAAAAGCTTCAAAAGTTACAAGAGCATGGACAGTAAAGGAGACATCTACTTTCCCCACGTCACCCCTCATCCCTTAGACATCCATTCTTTTCCCCCAGAGGCAACTAGTTTTTAATTTCTCTTAAATCTTTACAGTGATGTCCTCTGTATGTATAATATGACTATGCTTTTAAAAACTTCTTTAAAATGTAAAATAGTTGAAACTTTTAAAATATTTTTTTTCTTAAAGTAATAGTTTGGTCACTGTTTCCTCTCTGTATCCTCTCTATTACACATCCCCTCATGACAGGTAGCATTGGGGTGGTCATGGCATTTTTGGGATCTGGATGTTGAGTTGAGGAACTTCTTTAATTTAGGTTTAGAGATGTATATTTAGGTGGTTCAATATATTGTTGTTGATGTAAAGTCAGAGAGGGCAATTTTTAATCATGTTATAGGCTGCATACTTGTTAGTAAATCAAACTGATGTTCCATCACCTAAATATGATAATTATTTATTAAACCTAAAATCCAAATTACATCATATTCATGTTATTTTTAATATTTTTATCAAGTTTCTGGATTCAACTAACCATTTGTGTTTGTTCACATCACAGTACAGAATTGGTCCAGTTAGGTTGAAAAACTACTGCATTAATTTGTCCAGGTATGAATAATTACATTTGTAGTCACAATAAATGTTCAACTGTGTACCAAGAGAACCAAAAAGATCAATTATATCCACTCTAGAGATGGTCTTTGGCATGACAGTAGCAGAAAAATGGGAATGGACTGCTGGGCTTTGATAGAGCTCCAATATAATATATGTCAACAAATGTTGCATATAAAATTAATGTATTTTTAAATAAATATACTAAAATATTTTTATAAATATATTTACTTACTAAAGTAATATAGTCTTCTCAATTATGTAATTTCAGTGAAATCCTTCTACAACTGCAAACATTATTTCTTTAGAAAAATTTTTTATTAGAGAAGTTCTTGTTTTACATATCAATCATGCATGAAAAACAGGATTCCAAAACATTACCCCACCACCAACATCTTGCATTGGTGTGGAACATTTGTTCCAATTGATGATAGCATTTTTTTGTAATTGTACTATTTTTTTTCATTTCAAAAACAATTTATTGAAGCATATCATTCATACATGAACATATGTAAATAATAAGTATATAGCAAAACTTGTGAACTTACAAAATAAACCTGCATAACATCATATAGGGCCACCATACATCACGCCACCACAAACATCTTGCATTGTTGTGAAACATTTTTAACAAATTATGAAAGAGCATCATCAAAATATTACTAGTAAATATAGGTCCTAACTAACATTTGGTGTATTTTCCCCCAACCCACCCTATTATTTATTTTGTTCATAAACCATACAATTTATCTAAAGTGTACAACCAATGACATTTGGTATAATCAACGAGTTTTGCATTCATCACTTCAATCAATATTAGAGCATTTTCATTACTCAAAACAAAACAAAACAAAACAAAACAAAAACCACTATCATACCCACGTTAGCACTACTAATTATGAATCCTATGAAGAGCTTTCACCATTTCTATTAATTTCTAAACCTTTACAAACAACTTTCAACCAAGTCTAGACAGATTAAACATACATTCTCTAACCACATTCTTTTCTCTGGTGACTTATATTCTAGCTATTAGCTCCATGAGTTTGCTCATTATATTTAGTTCATAATAGTGATGTCATGTAATATTTGTCCTTCTGTACATGGCTTGCTTAACTCACCATAATGTCCTCCAGGTTCATCCATGTTGTCATATATTTCATGACTTCATTTCTTCTTACAGCCGAATAATATTCCCTCATGTGTATGTACCACAATTTGTTTATCCATTCTTCAGTTGATGGACACCTGGGTTGTTTCTATCTTTTGGCAATTGTGAACAATGTCACTATGAACATCATTGTGCAGATGTCTGTTCTTGTCACTGCTCTCAGTTCTTCTGGGTATATACCTAGTAGTGGTATTGCTGGGTCAATAGTAGATTTATATCTAACTTCCATAGGAACTGCCAGATTTCCACAGTATCTATTCCATTCTACATTCCCACCAGCAGTGAATAAGCATTCCTATCTACCCACAACCTCTCCAACACTTGTAATTTTCTGTTTTGTTCATAGTGGTCATTCTAGTAGGTGTGAAATGATATCTCATTGTAGCTTTGATTTGCATTTCCCTAATAATCAGTGATGCTGAGCATTTTTTCATATGTTTTTCCACCATTTGTATTTCTTCTTTAGAAAAATGTCTATTCAGGTCTTTTGCCCATTTATTAATCAGGTCATTTGTCTTTTTATAGTTGATTTGTAGGAGTGCTTTATATATCATGGATATTAGACTCTTGTCAGATGTGTGATTTCCAAATATTTTCTCCCATTGAGTAGGCTGCCTTTTTACCTTCTTCACAAAGTCCTTTGGGGTGCAGAAGTGTTTAATTTTGAGAAGATCCCAATTATCTAATTTTTCTTTTGTTGCTTGTACTTTAGGTGTAAGGTTTAAGAGACCCCCAGCTAATACAAGGTCTTATAGGTATTTCCCTATGTTATCATCTAGGAGTTTTATAGTCCTGTTTTTTATGTTTAGGTCTTTGATCCATTTTGAGTTGATTCTTGTGTAGGGAGTGAGATAGACCCCTCTTCATTCTTTTGGTTATGGATATCCTGTTCTCCCAGCACCATTTGTTGAACAGACTGTTCTGTTCTGTTCTAGAAAAGTGGACTTGGTAGGTGTATCAAAAATCAGTTGAACATAGAGGTAAGGGTCTATTTCTGAACTCTTAATTTGATTCCATTGATCAATGTGTCTGTCTTTATAACAATGCTGTGCTGTTTTAACCACTATAGCTTTATAACACACTTCAAGGTCAGGGAACATGAGTCCTCTGATTTTGCTCTTCTTGTTTAAGATGATTTTGGCTATTCAGGACACCTTTCCCCTCCAAATAAATTTGGTAATTGGCTTTTCTATTTCTGTAAAGTAGGCTTTTGGAATTTTGATTGGTATTGCATTGAATCTATAAATCAATTTTGGTAGAATTGATATCTTCATGATGTTTCGTTTTCCAATCCATGAACACAGATGTCCTTACATTTGTTAGGTATTCTTTGATTTCTTTCAACAGTTTTGTAGTTTTCTAAATACAGATCCTTTACATTCCTGGTTAAATTAGGTATTTGAGTATTTTGTTGCTATTGTAAATGGAATTTTTTCTTGATTTCCTTCTCAGCTTGCTTATTACTAGTGTATAGAAATGCTACTGGTTTTTGTATTGATGTTGTATTCTGTCACTTTGCTGAACTTGTTTATTAGCTCAGGTAGCTTTGTTGTAGATAATTCAGGATTTTCTAAATATAGGATAATGTCATTTATGAATAGTGAAAATTTTACTTCCTCTTTTCCAATTTGGATGCCTTTTATTTCTTTTTCTTGCCTAATTGCTCTAGCTAGATTTTCTAGCACAATGTTGAATAACAGTGGTGACAGTGGGCATCCTTGTCTTGTTCCTGATCTTAGAGGGAAAACTTTCAACTTCTCCCCATTGAGTATGATGTTGGCTGTGGGATTTTCATATATGTACTTTATTATATTGAGGAATTTTCCTTCTATTCCTACCTTTCAAAATGTTTTTTATCAAGAAAGGATGCTGGGTTTGTCAAATAACTTTTCTGCTTCAATCGAGATGATCATGTGTTTTCTTTTCCCTTTGATTTGTTAATGTGGTGTATTACATTAATTAATATTCTTATGTTGAATCGCCCTTGCATACCAGAAATAAAACTCACTTGAGGGGAGCAGATGTGGCTCAAGAGGTTGAGCATCTGCTTCCCACATGAGAGGTCCTAGATTCCGTCCCCAGTGCCTTCTAAAAACAAAAACAGGTAACAAGCAAATAAACAACAACAATAAAAAACAACTCAGGGGAGCTGATGTGGCTCAGTGATTGAGTGCCAGCTTCCCGCATATGAGGTTCCAGGTTCAATCCCCAGCCTGGGTATCTTAAAAAAGCAAAACCAAAACAAACAAACAAAACAAAACAACAACAACAATGAAAACCTCATTTGGTCATGATCTATAATTGTGTTTATATGTTGTTAGATTTGATTTGCAAGTATTTTGTTGAGAATTTTTGCATCTATGTTCATTAGAGACATTGGTCTATAATTTTATTTTCCTGTAATACCTTTATCTGGCTTTGATATTAGTGTGTTGTTGGCTTCATACAATGTGTTGGGTAATTTTCCTTCCTTTTCAATTTTATGGAAAAGGTTAAACATTATTGGTATTATTTCTTCTCAAAATGTTTGGTAGAATTCACCTTGGAAGCCATCTGGACCTTGACTTTTCCTTGTTGGAAGATTTATGATGACTAATTCAATCTCTTTGCTTATGATTGATTTGTTGAGTTCCTGTATTTCTTTCTTTCTTTTTTTTTGGGGGGGGGGATAAAGTTATTAATTTATTTCTGCAGAGAGAAACTATGGACACATGCCAACACCCTGCTCATTCTTTAAAAAAATTTAAAGTGTTGTTAATCGTCCTACAACTTCTTCCTACTCATATTCTCTAGTTCGTTTTTTTATTATTTTTTTTTAAAACAATTTATTGAAGTATATCATTCATACTTGAAGACATACAAACCACAAGTGTTCAGTAAACACCCGTAAACCCACAAAACATGTACAACATCATACAAGGCTCCCACACATCAACCCACCACAAACAGCCTGCACCGTTGTGAAACATCCACCAACAAACCATGAAAGAGCATCATCAAAGTATTACTACTAACCATAGTCCGCATCCCACTCCCCTATACTTTTTTTTTAAAGGATTTATTTACTTTTATCCATTTTTACCTTTCCACCCCCCATCCATTTTTGCTGTTTTTGTGTCCATTCGCTGGACAACTCTCTGTGTCCATTTCCTGCCCTCTCTTCTCATTCTTCTCGTCCTGTCTTCACTGAGATTCAATCCTCAGAACCTCCGATGTGGGAGAGAGGTGACCTACCACCTGCGCCACCTTAGTTCCTGCTTTTTCGGCACATCTTGTCTTGGCTGTCCCTTATGTCACTCTCCTGTTATGTCATCATCTTGCTGTGTGGCTCGTGGGGCTTGACAGCACACCTGCGCATGGTGCCTGGGGGACTGACCCACTCGCGGGGCCTGGTGGCACACCTGCGCACAGGGCCTGGGGGGCTTACTCGCTTGCGGGGCCTGATGGTGCACCTGCGCACAGGGCCTTGTGGCCTGTGCACCTTCTATATTTTTCTTTTATTTTTACTGGGAGGTCCTGGGGATCAAACCCAGGTCCCTCCATATGGGAGATGGATGCCCAACCATTTGAGCCACATCCGTCCCCCTGCTATATCTCTTAAGGCTGACCAAAGACACCCAGAATTACAGTCTTTTCCCATACAGGATGGTCATATAATAAATCAGGCTTAGTTTATCACCAGCATTCTAAAAAGCAGATGTAGGGAGAAAAACCAGGTCTGGGGACACATGCATGGTTTCTAATATAGCAAATGTTTAGCCTACCCTGATTATCACAAAATCAGGACAGCGAGAATATTCGCAATCCTTTATTTCTTGTTGAGTCAATCAGTGTAGGTTGTTTGTGCATTTCTAGGAATTTGTCGATTTTGTCTAGGTTGTGTAATTTGTTGGTATACAGTTTCTCATAATGTCCTCTTATGATCCTTTGTCTTTAGTTCTGCTCTAATCCTTATTATTTCTTTCTTTCTGCTTGTTTAGGGGTTGGTTTGCTCTTCTTTTTCTAGCTTCTCCAATTGTTCAGTTAGTTCTTTGATTTTAGCTCTTTCGTCTTTTTTAATATAGGCATTTAGGGCAATAAATTTCCCTCTTAGTACTGCCTTCACTGTATCCCATAAGTTTTGATATGTTGTGCTGTTTTCATTCTTCTCTTGCAATTTCTTCTTTGACCCACTGATTGTGTAAGAGTGTGTTGTTTAGCCTCCATATATTTGCAATTTTCCCCCTTTCCTGCACATTATTGATTTCCAGCTTCATTCCATTATTATCAGAGAAGGTGTTTGTACATTTAAATATTCTTTAACTTATTGAGAGCTGTATTGTGGCCCAACATATGGTCTATCTTACAGAAAGATCCATGAACACTTGAGAAAAATGTATAACCTGCTGATCTGGGGTGAAATGTTCTGTTTATGTCTGTTGGGTCAAACTCATTTATCATATTATTCAAGTTCTCTGTTTCTTTGCTGATATTCTGTGTAAATGTTCTATCTATTGATGTAAGTGGTATATTGAAGTCTCCAACTATTGTTGTAGAGATGTCGATTTCTCTTTTCAGTTTTGCCAGAGTTTGCCTCATGTATTTTGGGGCATCCTGGTTAGGTGAACAAATATTTATGACTGTTACTCCTTCCTGGTGGATTGTACTTTTTATTAATATACAATGGCCTTCTGCATCTCTTATAACTTTTTTACATTTAAAGCCTGTTTTGTCTGACACCAGAATAGCTACGCCTGCTCTGTTTTGGTTACTATTTGTGTGAAATATCTTTTTCCAGCCTTTCACTTTTCATCTATTTGCATCTTTGGGTCTAAGGTGCAGACATCGTATGGATGGCTCATGTTTTCTTATCCATTCTGTCAGCCTGTCTTTTGATTGGGGAGTTTAATTCATTGACATTCAATCTTATTACTGTAAAGGCATTACTTCAGCCATTTTATCTTTTGACTTTCATGTCATATCTTATTTTTGTCCACCTTTTTACCCTTTCTGATAGTCTTTACTTCTACACTCTCCTACAAGCCTGTCTCATCTTTTCTTTTCTGGCTGCAGAACTCCCTTTATAGTTTCTTGCAGAGCTGGGTTCTTGTTTCCGAATTCTCTTAGTTTCTGTTTATCTGTGAATATTTTAAGCTCACCATCATACTTGCAAGACAGTTTTGACAGACAAAGAATTTTGGGCTGGTGGTTTTTCTCTTTCAGTACTGTAATTACATCATACCACTGCCTTCTTGCCTCTATGGTTTCTGAAGAGAAATCTGCACTGTTTTATTAGGCATCCCTTGTATGTGATGTTTTGCTTTTCTCTTGCTACTTTCAGAATTGTATCTTTATCTTTGGCATTTTGCATATTATGTGTCTTGGAGTAGGTCCATTTGGATGTATTATAATTGGATTCCACTGTGCTTCCTGGACACATATATTCAGTTCTTTCATGAGATTTGGGAAATTTTTGGCCATTATTTCCTCAAATACTTTCTGTCCCTTTTTCCTTCTTGTCTCCTTCTGGAACTCCCATAACATGTATGTTGGTGTGCTTCATGTTATCATTCAATTCCCTGAGCCCCTGCTCAATTTTTCCATTCTTTTCTCTCTCTGTTCTTCTTTCTCTTAAATTTCAGTTGTTCTTTCCTGTATGTCACTGATTTATTCTTCCATGATTTCAAATTTGCTGTCGTGTGCCTCTATTGTATCTTTAATCTCTCTTATTGGGTCTTTCATTCCCATAAGCTCTGTTATTTTTCTATCCAAAATTTCAAATTTTTCTTTGTGCTCACTCAGTGTATTTTTAATGTCTTTTATTTCTTGCCCTTCAAGTCCATGATTTGATTTAGGAGATTTGTATGAACCTCATTGATTAGCTGTTTCAAGTCCTGTGTCTTATCTGGAGTTTTGAGTTGTTCCTATGCCTGCATTTTATCTTCCTTTTTCTTTGTATGGCTTATAATTTTTTTGCTTATATCTAGGCATCTGGTTCCAATGCTGAGTTTACTCTCATGTTCAGTTTCTCTCTCTTGTTAAGGGATTTACTGTTAAGTAGCTGTGTGCTACCACTGTTCTTTGACTCTTGGTTCAATTTTTTCTAGATATTTAGGAATGCCCTTGTTTAACTGCCTAAATCAGGACTAAGGACCCAGTAATAGTGTACAAGTGAATTTCCAAGGGCCTTGGAGAGGGTGTCAGTAAAGTCACCTGTTTGCCTCTTTTATTTATTTACTATTATTTTTCTTTTCATGATCTTTTCTGGTCTGGTCAGCAGATGGTCCTCTAGAGGGGAATGCATTCAGTGTAACTCCTCAGGCAGCTGGGTAGTACAGAATTGATGTCCTCAGGGCTGGTCAAGCCTGACAAACTTTCTCAGAGGCTGTTCTCCACCCTCTGCTAGCCATACCCTCCCTCTCTCTGCCTCTTCAGCAACCAGCCCAGGGCAGTAAGGAGGGTGTTTGAGAAGGCAAATTATCTTTAGCTACCTGCACACTCTCTGCAGAAACAATGTCAAGGCCCCACCCAGCCTGGAAGTGTGTGACCCCTCTAATGCAGCAGAACAAGTTTGCTGGCCAAAATCTGAATTTGCCGTAGACTGTTTCCTTCTCTCTCTCCTTTCTTGGGGGAGAGGACCCCTGCAACCCTTTCAGTCCACAGCCACTGTAATCACAGCTGCTGCAGTCCACAGACTCCTATTTGCTCCATAGGTGGGGGGAACGGCACCATTGTTGCTTTTGCAGCTCTACTCACAGGATTTTTCAGCCAGCCGAAATTCCTTTTCTCTACCCCTCTTTCTTCTAGGTGGTGTCTTGCCTTCCCCTGGTGTCCTGAGCCCCAGAGCAGCCCTCCAGACAATCTCTACCTGTCCTTTAGCTATTTTTTTCTGGGAGAGAAGTGATCCCTCTGCCTCTCTAATCCTCATCTTCACAGAAGTCCTTTGCATAATTTTTAAATAGTAGTTACCTTTGTTATAATAGATGAAAAATGATTAAAATAGTACTATTAACTATCGTCCATAGTTTACATTAAGTGTATTTTCCCCCATATACCTCCCTATTATTCACACTTTGTATTAGTGTTGCAGATTTGTTATAATTCATGAAAGAACATTCTTCTACTTGTACTGTTGACTATAGTCCATCATCTACAATAGGGTCAACTGTGTTATACAGTCCTATATTTCATCTTTTAATTTATATTCCAGTAACTTATATAACCTAAAGTTTCCCCTTTTAACCACATTTACCTATATAATTCACTGATATTAATTATACTCACAATAATGTGCTACCATCACCACCATCCATTTCCAAACCTTTACAATGAACCTAAATAGAACTTTTGTAAAAATTAAGCATCACCTCACCAATCTCTAGCCCTTGGTAACCTATATTCTAGATTCTAACTCTATGAGTTTGCTTATTATAATTATTTCATATCAGTAAGATCACACAATATTTGTCCTTTTGTGTTTGGCTTATTTCACTCAGATTAATGTCCTCGAGTTTCATCCATGTTGTTGCATACATCCAAACTTCATTTCTTTTTACAACTGAATAATATTCCACCATATGTATATACCACATTTCGTTTATCCATACATTGGTTAATGGACACTTGGGTTCTTTCCATATTTTGGCATTTGTGAATAATGCTGCTATGAACACCTGTGTGCAAATATCTGTTTGAGTCACTGCTTTCAAATCTTCTGGATATTTACCTAGCAGCAGGATTACCAAGTGATATGGTAATTCTATACATAGGTTCCTGAAGAACTGTCAAACTGTCTTCCACAGCAACAGCACCATTTTACATTCCAACCAAATATAAATGAGTGTTCCTATCTCTCCACATCCTTTCCAGCACTTGTAGTTTTCTGTTTTATTAAATAGTAGTCATTCCAATGGATGTGAAATGATATTCCATTTTAGTTTTGATTTGCATTTCCATAACAGCTAGTGATATTGAGAATCTGTTCATGTGCTTTCAGCCATTTGTATATCTTATTAAAGCAAGAAAGAAAGCTTGCTTAACTGCATAAAAGGCAAGAATGAAAAAATGTGGTATACAGATAATATAAAATAAAATGGCAGAAATAATTCTAATCACAATAAATATAAACATGTTAGCTTTCCCAATAAAACCCATATCTAATGGGACTTTTAAAAATCCAACTGTATGTTGTTTTTTTTTTTAAATGAAGGAAAATGGGCTTTTTAAACTATGCTCCTTGGAACAAACTCAGTATCAGAACTAACCAGAAAGAGCATTACATTAAAATCAGTGGGTAGACTTCAGAATAAAGGGATTTCCTTTTTCAGGACCTTAGAAAATAAGCAGAGATGTTAGTGTATCTGGGCACTGACGCTTGTAATTGCTTCTGGAGTAGGAAATGGAGTATTGGGGTACTAGGTAGAAGGTACATTTGCTTCTACTTTTCCATCATGTGTATTTTTATACCGTATTGAACTTAATATTTTCATTTATTTGATTGTTTTTACCAACTGAATATGTTGTTTACTTAATACATATTGTTTACCAATATGTTTAAAAGAATATTTGGAGGGTCAGCACATGTATGCAATTGGGTGATTTATGACAAAGATGCATTTCAGCAAAGAAAGGATAATTTTTTGAATAAATGGTTCTGGATCAATTGCACATATATACATATGGAAAAATTCACCCTGATGCCTTCTCCCTTATATTATATACAAAATTAATTACAAAATAGATCAAGTGCCTAAATGTGAAGGACAAAACAATAAAACTTCTAGAAGAAAACAGGAGAATATCTTTATGACCTTATGGCAAAGTTTTCTTAACTACAAAAAGCACTCACTTTAATAGGAGAAACTGGTATAATAGACTTCATTAAAATTAACAACTTTCTGTTAATCAATTAAGAGTGAGAAAATAATCCACAGATTAGAAGAAAAATGTAATACAACTATTGACAAAAGACTTATATCAAAAATATATAAAGAACTATTGCAAATAAATAAGAAAAAGACAATGTTTTTAAATATGGGCAAAAGATTTGAATAGGCACTTCATAAATGTAGACATCCAAGTGGCCAAGAAGCATATTAAAAAGAGTTTAGGATCATTATTTATCAGGAAAATGCAAATTAAAACCATTATTTCATACCATTACATGCTAAAAATTTTAAAACCTGACTACCACTACTACTACTACTCTCACACATTGTTGTGGAGTGTGAATTGGTACAAACCTGGTCTTCCAGCTTCTTCATCTCCTATTCTTACTAACACATTTTTATCATGTCACAAAATCCCTTTGCTCATCACAATGTGCTTTATCTTACATAGCTTTTCCTTTCCAGTTCAAATGGCAAGTATCAAGCACAGAATAATTGCTAAATGTCTAACTCTGTACCAGCACCCTTCCTTATCTATTCATCCTACCTTCACTTTTCTTCTTCCTTATCAAAGATAGAGGTACCTGTGTTTCCTCACTTATTCATGGAGGGAGCCTCAATCTATCATATCCAATTTAACAGGTAAGTGATTTGTTTGTTGATTAGTGAATTCTGGGGAGACAGGATACATACTTTACCAGACTTAAGCTCCTCAATGACAGAAAACTTAAAGTTTTGTATTCCCTTAAGCGGCTCTACATATACTAATCACTCTATAGGTAAGAAATGAATTAGCATGATTATTGGCAGAAAAACAACAACTAATGACCAGGATATTTCAGAAAGTGAAGTTGATATCACATTTTAGGTATGACAAGAGAATGACCCTCCTATTTTGTCTAATTGCTACTCTCATTCTATCTCAGCACATTAACATCCTTTTTCCTTCTATTATAGATGACTAGAGCAGCAGATGAAAATATTCCACTTCTTTCTCTTTCTCTTCATAGTCATTAAACATTGAAATCACTGTTTCCTATGGCCAGAGATTTCCCCCTAGCCTCTCTGCAAATGTAGTCTGTACTCTTCCAAGCTTTTCTCTCCACAGCATCCCCACAGTCAAATCAGAGCTTTCAGGAGCTAGTGATACGTCTTGGTCTCAGTTGCTTTTAAAATTCACTTTCATGAAAAGAATTTGATAGAGAATTCACTTTTTCCCACAGTAACTGCTTTAAGGAATTATCTTTCAAAATGCAAACAAATTTCTAGTGGTGGAATTTTAAAGTACTGCAAATTGTTAGGGAGTGGAGGTAGGAATTTTAGGCTGGTAGCCTTCTCTCTAACCTTCCCTCTGCACCTTCTAACTAAACACCTGATATCTTTTCCAATAAAGCTAGTTCTGTTTTCAAGAGACTACAAAGCACAACTATCTGATCTGCCCTTAGTCCCATGTAACTTTGATCTATTTTCTTTCACAGATATCTTCTCAAAAAGCCAGAAGGAACTGGCAGAGTTGAAAAGAGTTCTCTCTCTCTCTCTTTTTCCCCCTAGACAGAAATAACCTAAGTTGCAAGGACCAGGAGATCTTAGTTTCTCTGGGAAGTACAAAGTATTTTGCTTTTCATGGTTGGTAATAAACAAAGAAGAGAACACACCATTGGCTACACTTAACTAAAAAAACAACCCTTCAGTTTAAAGCCTAATGCCCAAATTAAGGACAGCTTAATGGTCCTGTCTGTAGGTGGGGACCCTGAATATAATAAAATACCAGCACTTACAACTTCGGTGAAAAGTATTAGAAGCAAAACAAGGTCTTACCATTGCTGCCTTTGTACTGAGCATGAAGAACCCTTTCACTATCTGTTGAATAAGAGGTATCACCTTTTCTACAGTTTATAACATATAGTGCTTAAAAATTATAAACTTGCAGCTTTAACTGTTTCATTTCCTCAGAGAGTGGAAGACCAATAGTCCAAAGAGATCAATAACATTATATATAAAATGTTGATATGTTGCCATTATTTGAAGCTCAAATCCAGATTAACGAGGGAGCCCTACAAGTAAGTAACTAGGGAAGTGGCTGTGGCTCAATCAGTAGGGCTCCCGTTTACCATATGGGAGGCCCCGGGTTCGGTTCCAGGGGCCTCCTGGTGAAGGCAAGCCCGCCCGCCCGCCCGCACGGCGTGGTTAGCTGACCCAGCGAGCACAAGCAGCAAGGGGGTATAAATTAATAAATAAATAAAATCTTAAAAAATAATAATAATAATAATAACTAAAGCAAAAAACTGAGAGAGAAATGGTGGGTTTAACTTTTTTTGATGCCTAAGCTGTGCTCTAGTAATATGTAGGTATAGAAAGCTTTGAGATTATTTGAGCATCATTTAATACAAAGCCTACTCCCTTGGTATCTTTGCATAAATAGTAAATCACAAAACAAATACTAGTGAAATGGCATTAACATTAGTATTCCATTAGTCGAAACTGGACAGTACAGTAAGACATATAAGCTCCCCTTCCCAATTTGTATCTTTGACACAGCTTCTTGTTTTTCTTACATAGACCCTTACAATTCAGTATCTCCAAAGAAAGAATGAGCTTATCCAAGGTACTGGTGGCCATGGCCTAATGAATTAGCAAAATAACTAATTATAATCATAATAGCAGCTGACATATGTACTATTCACTATGTGTCAGGAATTGTTCTAAGCCCTTACTGTATATTAACTCATTTAATCCTTGCAAAACCCTATAACATAAGTATTATTCCCATTTTACAGAGGACAAATCTGAGTACCAACCACGTAAAGCTGTTCTTAACATTACAGTTAGGAACTGCCAAAATTTGAACCTAGGGACTCTGGCACTCAATCAGCAGTCAGAGCCATATGAGATCATTCAATTAGTCAATTAGTTGTTCATTCTTTCACTAAACATTTATCAAATATATATACTATGTTCTCAGCACTGTGATAGGCTTCAGGGCATACAGAGGTATGTTAAACCAGGCAGGGTACCTGCGCTCATAAAATGTAGGATCTAGCATTGAACACAAACATTAGTCAAATAATCACACAAACAAATGTAAAATTGCAATGTGACAGGTACACGGGAATGTATGATGCCATGAGAGCCACTCGTTGAGATTGGGGAAAGAACTGACATATATACAGATATGAAGGATGGGCTAGCTTAAACTAGACAAAGAGAAAAAGGAAGAGATTTCAAGGCAGAGGAAACAGCACATACAAATCTGTGGTGACTGGGAACAGGAAGGGATCCTAGAGAGTGAAGTAAGGTCAGTGAGGTGGGATCACACAGTGAGAGGTGGGGATGAAGAGAAGTGTACAGAACCAAGCTATATTAGGTGGAAAAATCAATAGGACTCTTTTGAAAATTCATTTAAGCCAATCTGATCAAACACGACTATTTTGTTCTTTTGTGCAGATAAAAATAGGCACCAATTATTAAAGATAAGTGGAAATTGTGGTTACTGAGCCAGTCTTGCTATGAAGTTACAATGAAAGCAAGTCTCAAACAAAATCCTGTCATACAAACATTTTTTAAAAAATCAACAATTACAAGCAAGGAGGCATAAAACAGTTCATATAGTCTCTTCTGTAAGCTCAATTAATTTCAGTTTGCTGTCTTTTTATGTACTATGATGTATTAGTTATTATTGCTGCATAACAAATTACCCAAAAACTTAGTGGTTTAAAACAACAATATATATTTATTATCTCACAGTTTCTGTGGGTCAGGGATTAAGGAGCATCTTGACTAGGTGGTTCTCATTCAGGGTCTCTCATAAGTCAAGATGTTAGCTGGGGTTGTTGTCAACTGAAAACTTGACTAGAGTTGGAGAATCTGCTTCTAAGATGACTCACTCACATGAGCCTGCAAGTTAGTACTAATAATTGTCAGAAGACTTCAGTTCCTCTCCATGTGGATCTCTCCATAAGACTGCTTGAGTAGCCTCATATCAGAGTGATTGTTTTCCTCCAGAACGGACAGTCCAAGAGAGAACAAGGTGGAGTCTGCAGTGTCTTTTATGACTTAGCATTGGCAGGCATATAGCTTCATTTCCAGAATATATTAGAGGTTACACAAATCAGCCCTATTTGACATGGGAGGGGTCTACACAAGGGAATGAATACAAAGGATCGTTGGTATTGTGGATCATTGATGGCTGACTTGAAGGCTGGCTACAACATATGACTACAACATTCATGAAAGTTTCACTTAAGGCAGGATTTAGATGCAGAACTCAGGCCAACTGACTCCATTGAGCCAATAGCTAGATACAAGATGTTTTAGGGATCAAACCTTGGGTTTCATTCCTAAGGATACAGATTATGGTACTTGCCAAAATTTATACCCAATTTTGCAAAGGTGGAGTATCTGCAATATTTTAACCAAACCTTGAACACCAATAATTTCACCAATATATATTTTTTAAAGATTTATTTTATTTACTCCTCCCCACCTTGTTGTTCATGGTCATGGTCTGCTCTTTGTCCGTTTGCTGTATGCTTTCTATGTCTGCTTGTCTTCTCTTTAGGAGGCACCAGGAACCAAACCTGGGACCTCCCATGTGGGAGAGTGGTGCTCAATGGCTTGAGCCACCTCAGCTCCCTGGTTTGTTGTCTCTCTCAATGTCTTTCCTCTTTGTGTCTCTTTGTTGCACCATCTTGTTGTGTCAGCTCACAGTGCCTGCCCTTCATGCCAGCTCACCTTCTCCAGGAGGCGCCAGGAGCTGGACCCAGGGCCTCCCATGGGGTAGGTGGAAGCC
Source organism: Tolypeutes matacus (assembly GCA_026826555.1). Taxonomy (NCBI): domain Eukaryota; kingdom Metazoa; phylum Chordata; class Mammalia; order Cingulata; family Chlamyphoridae; genus Tolypeutes; species Tolypeutes matacus. Next base: position 24,234,173 of record JAKSZT010054416.1, read on the forward strand.
CAATCACTTGAGCCACACCCGCTTCCCCAACATATTTCTTATATTCTTTATACTAATTAGAAGAGTTCTGGTGTTGTTCAAGATAAGTATGGCTATAGCACTTACCATAGCTGTCTCTTGAATGTGTGGCCTTTTGATTAAATATTAGCTGACTATACTGTGGAGTGTGAATCCCTAATTATTGCAAGCAATAGCACTTAAGTTGTAACTTAAATTAACACACATATACATCCATACATAATATAACATGATCAATTATTGCTCAATTATTTTCAAGTAAATTACAGACATCATAATGCTATCCATGATTTAGAAGGTTCAAATCTGGCCAATGATTTTCACCAAATGGGGATAGTCATACACACTTACAATAGAAATTACTGAATCATCCTTAGCAAAGCATTTTTGGCATTGGGATGTGTAGCAGAAAGCTCTTATACTGATTTTAATTTTTGAGGATGAAGTATTTAAAGTTATATTATAGGACATTTTAAAAATTAAATGACTTAATATCTTCACAAAGCATTTCAAGACTGAAGGACTTATTCTCCTAGCTGCTGGGAGTGTTGTTGGCTGACAAGATGTCATCTCCACCCATGAACTGCCCTTAGCCTTACCCAAGGACATACCCACTTCTGGGGGGCAGTCTCCATCCAATGAGTGGTCATTGATGGGTGGGTATACAAAGGCCTAGCCCCCTTGCCTCAACGTGAGACAACTCTGAAGTATCACCCCAGCTTCAGAACCACCCTCATGGTAGGCTTAGGTTTTGTTGTGACTGTGCAATAGCCCCACTTTCTCCTTCTATCCAAGCCTACATTTTATCATGTATTGATTCCGAGTATTTCCTAATAAATTTCCCTGTATACAAATTTCGGTGATGGGAGAATCTGCTTCCCAGGGAACATGACTTGAAACATCAATGTTATTTAGTAAATTAGAAGACTGCATAAACAAATGTATTTTTTTAATTGACTGGCAATAATTAATATAAGGTGTAAGTTTGAGTTAAAAGTTTATATAATTTAAAATACTACAGCTCACTTAAATGAGAAAATTGAGATCCTAAGTTGGTGCTATAGACTAATAGAACAGTTCTTCATTGAACTGTTTATCATTTTAAATAATTTCTTATTGGAAAAACTGGCAATGTATATATAACTGCTCATCTGATGTATGGAAAGCACAAAAGGCCATGAAAGCTTTTAACACTGGCAATGTTAAAAGCAAATTCTCTCTGTCAGAATAGGCTAGGTAAAGCTGTGGTAGTAAAATACAACAAAATCTTAGAAGTTTACCACATAAAAGTTTTCTTAACTTTTAAACCCCAGTTAAATCTGCTGAGTGTTCAGGAATTTCTCCAGGATAGACCCTCATGTTGTAGTTCAGCATTCCAGATTGCTTCCTTCCTCTGTTATCTCCATCTCAATGTGATGCCTTAGGGTTCTTGTGTCAGGAAAAAGAGAATGGTGAATTATGTACTGACTCTTAAATGCTTTGGCCTGGAAGTGACACATGTCACAGGTCATTGCCCATTAGCAGAACTAGTTACACGGCCCTGTTGAATTTGCAGATATAGGAATTGTAGTGTTTTACATATCCAGAAAGACAAGGAGAACTCAAAATACTGGTGAACATTGGTAATGTCAGCCACAAGGATAGTCTTACATTCTCCAAGTGAAGCCAATCTTTTAGTAACCATAAGGATCATTTTATAAGAGGATTTCATTTTTGAGACAAACCCTCTGCATAAGGCTTATCCTAGGGAAGGAATTAATTTTAAGCTCCTGTGCCTATTATGTAATTTGAGTGAAAGTAAATTTAATTAAGTATGAACAGACAGAATCAGCAGCTGAAATAGAACCTGGCAGGGTATGTATAGTTTCTTCAATCATAAGATAAATAGGAAAAAATAGATCACATTTGGGTGAGTTGTAGAAATTTATGAACACTTTTTTTCCAGAGGTTTCCTTGAAAAGATGATTATGCAATTTTAAAATAAGAATTAAATATTTAAAAAATGACCTTTGCCTGAATTTTTCACATTTGACCATTTACTCCTTTAAAGAGGGATAAAATTATCTTATCAAGTAAGTACTCTATAGAGTTTTATTTCTATGGCATTCTTCAACAAGAAAAGTGTTTCATAGGAAAAATATTCAATATTCTTGATTATAAGACAATTCATAACTAAGCATGAAAAGAGACAATAAAAGAAAGAAGTGAATGAAGATATAAATTATCTTGTTTTCCAGAAATTGAAAACAAACATTATATATTTAAAAATTTGGTATATAGTTCTATGAAATTTTATCACATATATATTGTTCATGTGTAACCATCACCACAATCAGGGTACAGAACCAATCACCCCCACAAAACTCCCTCATGCTACTCTTTTATAGTTATACCTTCTCCCCAATCCTAACCCCTGGCACCACTGATCTGTTCTCCATCACTGTAATTCTGTTGCTTTGAGAATGTTATATAAATGGAATCATACAGTATATAGCCTTTTGAGATGGGTTTTTATTATTCAGCATAATGACCTTCTGGTTCATGCAAGTTGAAGCATGAATCAGTAGTTGGTGCCTTTTATATTGCTGAGCAGTATTCAATGATATGGCTATACCAGTTTGTTTATTCATTCACCCATTGAAGGAAATCTAGGTTGTTTCCAGCTTTTCACTATTACAAATAAAGCTGTTATGAACATTTATGTACAGATTTTATGTACACGTTTTAATTTCTCTAGAGTAAATATACAGGAAGGTGTTAGATTACTGGGTCATATTGTAAGTGTATATTTAATTTTACAAGAAACTGTCAAACTGTTTTCTAGAGTGTCTGTACCATTTAACATTCATTCCCATCAGCAAAGTATGAGAGATCCAGTTGCTCTGCATTCTTGTCAGCACTTGGTATCATCAGTATTTTTTATTTTAGCCATCCTAACAGTTGTGTAATGGTATCTCATTGTGGTGTTGATTTGCATTTCCCCAATGGTCAATGATGTTGAACTATAATGATGCTTAACAAACTACACAGTGTTTTGCAATTTCATAAAGAATTTTTTAAACATCTCAATTCTTACAAGTAAAATATGATGTATTTCAAATGTTGGAAGACTCGAAGTCATGTAAATATGGAAAAGACAGCCAAATGGATTTACAGCAATGCAGAATAAAAAACTTTATTTATTTATTTATTTATTTTTTAATTTATTTATTCATTTATCCCTCCCTTGCTGCTTGTGCTCGCTGGGTCAGCCAACCACTCCGCATGGGCGGGCTTTGCCTTCACCAGGAGGCCCCGGGAACCGAACCCGGGGCCTCCCATATGGTAAACGGGAGCCCTACTGATTGAGCCACAGCCGCTTCCCTAAAAAACTTTAAATCCCAAGAAACATGGAAGTGATTTTGCCAAACTTATCCATTTTACAGAGGACTGAGTACCAGAGAGGTTAAATGACTTCTCACAAAGCTGGAATCATACCTAAAACCATACTTTTGATGTTTGGAATCTCTTCTATAATGTCCCATCAAGCAGGTGACAATTTATGCTTGAATCCTCCAGGTGACTGAAAATCCCCCCCCCCTTTTTTTGCATAGTTCCTGACTTTGAGCTAAAATGGCCTATAAACAGTCAAGTATGTGTTTTGACACTGGGCTGAAATGGCTTACTATAGCTTCTGTCAATGGGCCTAGATTCATCTGCTGAGAACTTCCAGAGGAAGTAGACTTCCACATGGCAGAACTTCAGATCCCTCTTCCACATGACAATACTTCAGATCCTTGAAGATGACCATTATGCTCCCACACATACAATTCAGTGTAAACATTCCCACTTTCCGCCATTACTCCTATGATGAGCTTCTTCACTATTGTGTTTGCTTCTATGTGAACCAAGCCTAGATTTCCTAGGGTGCATAATGCTGAAAAAAAATTTTCTATTAACACAGCCAGAGTCTATACATTTTCTAATTATACATACACACTGTGGCAAATAATGAAAGGTATAAAGAAAAATGTCAATAGTGCATAATACCACTTACCAAAGAAAACCATTCTTATGCTTATTTTTTAATCATGATTATACCACATGTGCAATTTTTATCTTGCCTTTCATGTAATAGATCATGAGTATTTTCTCACATAATTAAAAATATTTGTAAATGTATTTTTTTTTTTTTAGATTTTGAGCTAAATACTTTATTTTTTAATCATATTTATTTTTTGGATGTGTTACATGTACATGGTACAAAATTCAAAAAATCCAAGAGGATTTATGGTGAAGTAAAAATCCCCAGATTTCTAGTTGCCCTTTATGTAGAAACCACAATTACCTGCTTCTCATGTGATTTCCCAGAGATTATCTATGAATACAAAAAACCATATTTCAGACACACCATTTTTCAGACACATCATTGCATATGATTATGAAATTCCCATCACGATTGTACCCTATTTAAAAAAAAAAAAAAAAAAAAAAAAAAAAAACTTTTATTTTGAAATAATTTCAAATGTATAGGACAGTTTCAAAAATAATACAATCCCCATACAGAGAACTCCAACATATCCTTACTACCTCAGATACCCAGATCTGGCAATTTTAATATTTTGCCACATTTGCTGTATCATTCTATCAAATCAATCTACCTATAAATCCATTTTCTGAACACTTGAATGTAGGTTGTATATATCATACTCTTAAACACTTACTATGTATACTTCCTAACAACAAGGATATTCACTTATGTAACCACCTTACGTGTAGATAGCAGGTAAAGAAATTTAACACTGATATGAGGCTTACAGAGTATATTTTAATTCTTTCATATGCCCCAGTAATGTCTGCTTTTGTTTCCCAGCTGCTAAAACAAATATCATACAATGAGCCGGCTTAACAACAGGAATTTATTGGTTCACAGTTTCAGAGGCTACAAGACTTGCTTCCTTCTGGGATCAGTTTCTTCTGGCTGGCTAGAAAACTTTGGGATTCCTTGGCTTTTCTGTCACATGGCAATGCATAGGGTGGCATCTTCTCCTTTCTCTTTAGGGTTCCTTTGACTTCCAGCTTCTTCCTTCCTGCGCCCTTTTTTCCCCCTCTATGTGCAATTTCTTCATGTATAAGAACTTCAGCCATATTGGATTAAGGCCCTCCCTCATTCAGTTTGGATACACCTTAACTAATAATATCTTCATAGGTCCTATTTACAAATGGTTTCACACCATAGGGCCAGGGATTAGGACCTGAACATGCCTTTTGTGGGGCAAATGACTCAGCCCCCAACAGTCTGCACTCTGGACCCCAAAAAGACATGTTCTTCTCACATGCAAAATATATTCATTCCATTACAACATCCCAAAAGCCTTAAGCCTTTTCAGTAACAATGTTAAGTACAAAGTCTGAGGTGTAAAATTTCTTATCTCAAAATCTATAAAACAAGTTATCTGCTTCCAGTAAATAATGGTGGGATAGACATAGGATAAACATTTCCATTCCAGAGGAAAAGTTGGAAGGAAACAGGGGTCATAGTCCCAAACAGGTCCAAAACCCAGCAGGGCAAACTCTGTTAGGTTTCAAGTTCTGAGAGTCTTCTACGGATTGATGCTTTGACCTCTAGACCTGATGGAGCGGTAGCCCCAACCTTTCCAAGTGCTTGAGCAGCTCAGTGGTCATGCTTTACCCAACACTGGAGTGAAGGCCCCTTTCAAAGCATTGGTATTGTGGTATTTTTCCTAAACAATGGGGCACAAAATCTGCTCCCTCCAAGTGCAGAGGAGGACCTGCCATTTCCACAAAAGGGGATGGGTTCACTCTCTTGGTCCAAGGATATCTCATTGGTTCAGATCTTGGCTTCCATGGTTCTTTTTTCTTTTTTTAGATTTATATTATTTATTTATTTATCCCCCCCTTGCTGCTTGTGCTTGATGTGTCCATTTGCTGTGCGTTTTTTGTGTCTGCTTGTCTCCCTTTGTTGTGTCATCTTGCTATGCCAGCTTACCGCGCTGTGCAGGCCAGCTTGCCATCACCAGGAGGCCCTGGGAATCGAACCCAGGGCCTCTCATATGGTAAACAGGAGCCCAACCACTTTAGCCACATCCATTTCCTGGTTCTGCCTTTGAAGTTATTCATCCTTCAATTCATCCCTTCTCTGTTCCTTTCAGTTCAGGCTGGAAGTGGTTCTGCTCATATAAATTTTGCAAAACACCTTCTTGGCTTTGTGTGCTGTTAAAGCAGGTCCAACCATCAGACAATAGAACTTTCCAGAGATAATTCCTGGAAAAATGCATTTTCAATCCTGACTTCCACTGAAATGGGTGAAAGGATCCATGATCAGCCACATCCTCTTTAACAGAGGGTTGTTTAGTTAAACCTCCACATGGAGCCCTTTCCTTTGAGGAGTCACTTCCAGAAAGTTCAGGTAGATCCCTGATAGAGCCACTCTTGCCTCCAGACTCAGAGCACACTATCTTGATAGGCTCAGAATTTTCCAAATCATCATTTGTTGGTTCCTTTGAGCTTAACAGTTCAATCTTCACTTTATCTCTTTCCACTAGCATTTCACTAAAAGCTGCAAGGAAAAGCCAGGCTTCACCTTCCACAATTAACTTGGAAATCTCCTCAATTAAATATCTAAGTTCATTGCTTTCAAGTTCTGCCTTCCATCCAACTTCAGAACACAATTTTACCAAATCCTCTGCCACTTTATAACAAGGATTGCCTTTCCTCCAGTTTCCAATAACACATCCATCATTTTCTTCTAAGGCCTTACCAGAAGTACCTTAAATGTCCATAATTCCACTAACAGTCTCTTCAAAGCAATCTAAGCTTTTTCTATCAGCTCCTCACAATTCTTCCAGCCTCTACCTAATTCCAAAGCTGTTGACAAATTTTTAGGTATTTGTCATTGCAGCACCTCACTTTCCAGTATCAAAATCTATTTTAGTTTCCTAGCTGCTAAAATAAATACCATACAACAAGCTGGCTTAACAATTGGCATTTATTGGCTCATGGTTTCAGAAGCTTCAAGGCTTGCTTCCTCCGAGGGTCGAATATTCCGGCTGGCTGGCCACCTTTGGGGTTCCTTGAATTTTCCATCACATGGCAATACACGTGGTGATGTCTTTTTGCTTCTCTTCTGAGTTCTGTTGATGTCCAGCTTCTTGCTTCTCCCATGGTTTCTCATTCCGTGTCCAATTTCCTTTGCTTATAAGGATTTCAGCCATATTGGTTCAAGGCCAATCCTCATTCAGTTTGGGCACACCTTAACTAATAACATCTTCAAAAACCTTATTTACAAATAGGTTCACACTTATAGGAACAGGGTTTGGGACCTGAACAATTCTTTTGTGGAGGATAAGATTCAATCCCCAACAATGTCCCTTGGAGCTTTATCCTATCCCTTGCTAGATCCCATCTCGGACCATATATTGCATTTAATTTTCATTGTCTCTTTGGTTGCTTTCCTTCCCTTGCCCCCCCGCCCCACCCAACTGTAGGAATACATATACAACACAAACTTTCCCATCACAACCACTTCCAAGCATATCATTCAATGGATTAATCACATTTACAATATCATGGTAGCCTCATCAGTTTCCATTACTAAAACTTTGCCATTTCCCAAAACAGAAACCCTAACTCCCTATTTCCTCTGCCCCACCCTTGACAACCTGTATTCTAATTTCTGTGTCTATGAGCTTGCATATTCCAATATTTTCTTTTTAGTTACCAAGGGCTTAAATTTAACTTCCTACATGTATAACAATCTTGTTTACCGTGAGACCAACTTAACTTCAATAATATACAAAAACTATCTTTTTTTTTCCCCTCTTTTTTTTAAAGATTTTATTTATTCATTCATTTACTCCCCCCCTGCTGCCCGTGCGGGGCCCGCCCCCACCAGGAGGCCCCAGGAACCGAACCCGGGGCCCCCCACATGGCAAACGGGAGCCCCACTGATTGAGCCACAGCCGCCCCCCCAAAAACTATATTCTTATATGTTTTCTCCCCCTTTATGCAGTTGTTGTCACCAATAGATGGAAATTATGAAAAGGAACCAAACAGAGCTGAAAACCACAATAACAGAAATTAAAATTTCCCTAGAGGGGTTCAACAGTAGATAGGAACTGGAAGAAGAAAGAATCAGGGCACATGTTTATTCATTTTTAGTCCCCAATCACTGATTTCTCATTACATTTTATGCATTTGTCCTTTAGATCCTGTGGGAAGTAAAAAGTGGAGTTACAAACCAAAAATGCAATAGTACTGGCATTTGTATTTACCTATGTCATTCCCCTCACTAGAGATCTTAATTTCTTCATGCATCTTCAATCTATTAACCATTCCTTTCAACCAGAACTTTCTTTAGTACCTCTTTTGGAATATTTTAGTGATGACAAACTCTCTTAGCTTTTGTTTATCTGGGAATGTCTTAATCTCTCCCTCATTTTTAAAAAGACAGTTTTGGCAGATATAAAATTGTTTGTTGGCAGTTTTTTCCTTTCAGCATGTTAAATAGGTCATCCCACTGCCTTCTTGCCTCCATGGTTTCTAATGAGAAATCAGCACTTAATCTTATTGAGGTTCCCTTGAATGTGGCACATTGCATTTCTCTTGTGGCTTTCAGAATCTTCTTTTTACTGTTGGCATTCAACAGTTTGATTAAATATGTCCTGACATGGGTCTATTCGGGTTTATCCTTTTAGGAGCCCATTGAATGTCTTGTTTTTATTAATATCTTAGGTTAAGTCTGGAAGTTTTCAGCCAATATTTCTTTAAACATTTTCTCTGCCCCTTTTGCTCCTCCTTCTCCTTCTGGGACTCCCACAATGTGTATTTTGGGATGCTTGATCATGTGCCAAAGTTTTCTCAGGATCTTTTGACTTTTCATACATCTTTTTCCTTTCTGCTCCTCAGAATGAATCATTTCAATTGTCTTATATTCATGTGCCCTGATTCTTTCTTCTTCCAGTTCCTATCTACTGTTGAACCCCTCTAGGGAAATTTTAATTTCTGTTATTGTGGTTTTCAGCTCTGTTTGGTTCCTTTTCATAATTTCCATCTATTGGTATTTTCTTTGTGTTCAGCTATTGTTTTCCTGATTTCCTTTAGTTCTTTGTTCAGTTTTCTTTTAGCTCTTCGAGCAGATTTAGGACTATTTTTTCAAAAGTTTTTTATATGTTTTGGGGCTGGTCCTCCTCACTGATGGTTGCTAATGTTATAATCTTCTCCTTTTCCTGGGTCATTACTTCCTAATTCTTTATATGTTTTGTAATCTTTTATTGATAATTGTACAGTTTTGATATTTTAATGTTATTGCTGGAATTTATACTCTGAGGCATCTAGCTTGAATCCAGCTAGTGTTATAACAGACTTTCCTTGATGCCAAGAGTTTTAAAAAATAAAAGAGAGGAGAAGAATAAGAAAACATCTTTCTCAGTATTTACAGATTGACCCCATGCAAGTGCTCTCCTTAAGGGCTTATCCATATAATGAGTTTAAGGAATGGCTCCAGTCCAAAGCATTGAGGGCTCCCTGATCTGTTCTGCACATGTGTCTTGTCTTGGGCATTCACATGTGGCCCTGGAAATTCCCCATCCATGGTTCCCAATGTCCCCTCTTCTCTAGGAAATAGTATCCTCATGGTCCTAGGCCTTGCATTGTATGTCCTATAGTCAGCAATCCCTTGCCCCAGGCAGCACAACCTGACTGCTCTCCAATAGTGTTCTGTAAGAGAGCTTGGTGAGCCACCTTCTATACACGGAACAAATTATTGTTTGAGCTATTTCAAGAATAAGAATACTAACTTACTGCCATATTTGTGGCAAATATTATTTTTGAAGCTTATTAAACACTTAAAGTTGTTTCACACATGCTGGTGCCAGTTCATCCCATGCAATTAAATGCAGGTAATTATTTTTAAATTTTTACTAAATGTAAAGCCTTACAATTTACATTTATGTTGCAATATATTTAATCCCTTGTAAGTCTGCTTCACTTACCAGACTAAACTACTGCAATCCAAGGACCATACCTTAAACATCTTTCTGAAACCCAACATAGACATTGACATTTTGACATCTAGATGAGTGAATAAATTTTAAAATCCTTATTTTTTTAGTTTGTTGGACTCTGCTTATGTGATTACAGACTCTCAAAATATAGTGAATTCTATTTATGAATTTATCCAGAGTCAACATCAAGCTATTCTAAAGTTTTATTTTATTTTTTTATTTTTATTTTTAAAGATTTTATTTTTATTTATTCATATCCCCCCCTTGCTGCTTGTGCTCGCTGGGTCAGCTAACCACGCCGTGCGGGCGGGCTTGCCTTCACCAGGAGGCCTCGGGAACTGAACCCGGGGCCTCCCATATGGTAAACGGGAGCCCTACTGATTGAGCCACAGCCGCTTCCCTATTCTAAAGTTTTATAAACTATCCTTACCTTTCCCAACTTTGAGTCAGGTGAAAATTATAATTATGGGTTCTATGTCTTCATTAAGTCAATGAACAACAATGTTGACCCACATAGGGACTGTGGATCTACTCTAGAAACCTCTGGAGAGGCTGACTGCAATACAGGAGTTAGCACCCTTGGGGGGTTAAGTCACTCAGTTATTTGGCACGAATGAGTTCCCTGAAGATACTATTATTTAGCCCTTTTCCCCAATTATTCAAAACATATGATTAGAAATGTCAATAAATGCCTTGGTAGGTCCAGATAAATACTGTCTACTGCATTTTATTAATGTACTAGTCAAGAACCCTGTTAGAAAGGAAATAAAATTATATTTAAATACATTTCTTGTTAGTAAAGCCATACTATATTTGAATGACTACTGCTTTCTCCCAGTGCATCCTTTTAATAACTAATTTTAAATTCTTTCCTAGGATCAATATGGTCCTGGTTGGGTGGATGGTGGGGTTAGAGTGTTGGGGACTCTAATTAGATGAATAAAGTTCCAACCAAGTAAGGACTGGTGGGAATGAAGATTTACATTCCATATCACTGGAACTTTTTGGTTGCCCATGACCCTTCCTTTATTTCTCAGGGTTGGTAAGTGGCCAGGAATTATTGTAAAAATACTTTTATCCATGAGTAGTTTGGAAAGGATTGAGTAAAGTATCTGGATACAGACAGCTGTTACTCCTCCTATAGATCACAGCAGTGGGGGTGGGAAGCATTTGTCAATCAATTGGAGGCCCTCTCTGATCATATGGAATACTCTTTGGGGAGTCTTTGGGCATTGGCTTGGCTGCCCCATGGCTTCCTGGCTTTTGGCAATGCACGGTAATCCTGTGAGATCTTTTCAAACCCTGACAATCATTGTTAAAGCAGAGACTGTGTGCTCTGTAATTTGCTAATTTCACTTTGGTTCACATAATCCCTCCAAGGAGTCCATGGACATTTCTTACCCTCCACCATTCACTATCATCCCCTATTTTTTCCAGACCAGGAAAACCTAATCTACTAGAGATCTCCATGCATTCTCTCTAAACTCTTGTTTCTATAGAAACCAATTTACACAAACTATGTGGCTTAAAACAGCCCAAATGTATTATCTCAAAGTTCTGAAGCCAGAAGTCTGAAATCAAGATGTCAGCAGGGCTATACTTCCTCTGGAGGCACTGGGGCTGAATCCATTCTTGCCTCTTCCAGCTTCTGGTGGTTGTTGGCATTCCCTGACTTGTGGCCACATTACTCCTATCTTTGCCTCTGTAATCACATTGCCTCCTCCACGTCTCTTTTTTTTTTTTTTTTTTTTAATTATATAAAATATATTTAACTGTAAACCATATTTCAAATGAGGAAGTGGACGTCTAAGGACCAGCATCCTAACAAATATCCTAGGTTCCCTGAATCCTAGGATTCAAGAGGCATCTAAAGGTAAGCATATTCTTTTGCTTTCTACAAATGAAATTAATGGGATTCCAGTTTCTAAATCCCAATTGTTCCTATTTCAGGCCTCATACTACCCACCCTCTAGCTCCCTCTTCTTCATAATTATATAAATATCAAAGTCTCTAAATCAGAGCTTTCTGCAGAATTCCAGACCCATGTATCACTGTTACTGCCACAACTAAATGGAGATCAGAACAATCCCTGTGGATTGTTTCCTCTGGATTCTCACAATGCTGACCAATACCAGTGGGCACTGCATCAAACAAAAACTGAAACCCACCTGAAAGACCTCCAAATTGCTCAGTTTATTCATCAAGGGAAAGAAGAGCAAGGTACTTTCAAAGCCACACCTGCATCCAAAAGGAGCTGGGTGATTTAGGGTCAATGTTTTCAGCATACTTCTCTTAGGAAAAGCTATCTTTCTATCTCTTAGTGTATCTAGGAAAAGCACAGGAGAGATGGGAGCTTCGATATGCCCTTCCTCCCCATCTACACAAATTCAGTAAGTATCATTAAAGATCTACCTCTAAGCCATTTTCTTCCTCTTCTGCCTTCCTTCCTCCCCTCCCACAAACTTCACTTTTTCTCTATGTCATCTGCTCTCATCCACACAATTGCTCTTCCTCCCTTGTCCTCAGGCTCTTTCAAGGTGAAGTTTTCCTGATAGCACAGCTTGCTCCACTGCCTGTGTCTTGACTTTGAAGGCCAGTGTTTGTCAAATCTTGCTGATTTTCAGAATCATCTGGGGAAGCTTTTAAATTTTATTAACTCCTTTCCCCTTATCATTCTCAGTCCACTCAGGATATCCAAGTTTAGACCTGGATATCCATTTTTTAAATTATACTTTTCAAATAGAATAAACAAATTAGTAAGGTAACAGGAAAAGAAGCATTAACTGGATCATGCTTAAGTAAGGAAAGTTGGCTAATGACAGGATTTAAAGACTCAATTAGTGGAAGATCAAGAAGAGTTCAGAAAAATAAGAGGACATTTTAAGTATTGAGTTATACTAAAAAAGAGAATTGTGGCAGATTTCTGCATTTTGTTAATGTTTTTGCAAGAGGCTCCATTATGAAAGTGAATTGTAAAATTATTGTAAAAATGCAACACAAAATGAATTTTTTGCAAATTTCAGTAATTTTTTGTTATAAACTACTTGAATTTTATAAACTTATCTCCCCTAACTTGCATTTTGTTTAAAATAATAACTTTAAATCATACAAATAAATTTGAAGGATGAAAAGTGCATTATTGCAATAATACCTCTTTGCAAGTCAAAAATTCTTGTTTATAATAAAACTGTAAAGTGAAAAAAAACAAAAAACAAAAAAGGAGTAAAACCACCAGTGCCATCTATTGCAGAAGTCCAAAATCTTAAAATGTTGCTCAACTAGTTGCAAAGAGACATCTCTGGAAGCAACATAAAACAGAAAAGAAATTACTACTGTTTTTACCAATTTACATTATTGTTGCTAGAATTTTCTTCTTCCTAAATAAAAATTCACATCTTCTCTAATGTTGCTCTTGAGTCAGCCATTCCGTGCAGTTGCCACTTGCATGTTTCCAAAATCATCATTATCTTCATGTGCTTTCTTCAAACTGCCTATGGTACCAGAACGGACAGATAATGATCTTTCTATCTGTAGTGGTGACATCATTTGAAATGTTAATTTTGCTAGGTAGATGGCTCCAATTAACATTTGAAATGTTAATTTTGCTAGGTAGATGGCTCCATATTCCTGAAGTTGAAGGACAAAGCCAGCATTAGGATTAATACAAAATTTCCTTTCTTGGACATAAGCAAATGCATCTCTGTACTTCATTCCAAACGTTTCCATAATGTATGCAATAACAAAGGCAGCACTCCTGGAGATTCCTGCATTTCTATGGACAAGAACTTTTCCTCCAGTTTGGAGTCTCCCATCAATAAATACTTTAGTCATGAGGGGAAAAAAGTATTATATTTTCAACTGGATTATCTGCAATATCCAAGACCAAATATCTAAATAATTGCTGAAAGTTTGGTTTAATGAAGTTTGCTTCAATATTTTGTCTTATGCATATTATATAGGTTATTTCATGTTTCTGTAGTATAGGTAGCTTGCTTTTCATAGCAGAGGAATATGGGCCTAAAAACAATCCAGGTAAAATTTCCTGCATCTCTCGTTTCATAGGATAGGTCCAACTCTCATCATCTTCTTTGCACTGTGGGAGGGTGGCGAACTCCAGCTTCACATCCTCCATAATCCTGGCCTGTGGGTAGGGTAGGAGGGTGAGTTACCTAACTGGCCCACCCTCAGGGCAGGCAGTGGCACCACAATGGGGAACCTGCGGACCTGAGGACTGGTGGGAAGGCTGCAGGTTTACAACTTACATGCAAACTAAAGGATCCCAGTGGCAAGTGACAGTGTGAAGGAAGAGGGTTGGACGGCTGGTGCCTGGCTGCCATGCTGCTGCCGTCTACCTCCCCCAATGCCTCTGCACCCTCTGAATATCCATTTTTATAAAAAGTGCCCATCATTTCTGACGTTTGGGAACCACTGTAGTTTGGGCCAAACTAATTTCAAAAGAGGTGCTCTCAAAAGAGGAAGTCTGTATCAGTCTGCCAAAGGGGATGCTGATGCAAAGTACTGGAAATCTGTTGGCTTTTATAAAGGATATTTATTTGGAGTGAAAGCTTACAGTCCCAAAGCCGTGGAAAGTCTAACTCAAGGTACCATATGAGGTACTTTCTCACCAAAGTCAGCTGCCACGGGTTGAAGCAGGAAGACAGGCTATCTGTCAGGTTTCAGTTTTCCCCTCTAGGCCTTCTTTCTCCTCTGAGGCTTTATGGGCCCAGCTACTTCCTGATCTCAGTTGTAGACTGGCATAGAGCTTGTCTCTCAGGGCTTCTCCTCTCTCCTAGCATAGGGCTTATTCCTTTCCAGGCCTTCTATATCAGTCTCAGTTGTTCTGTTCTCAGCTGCAAACTATCAGGTGAATGGCTCATCTCTCCCTGGGGCCCCAGAATAAAAATGACAGAGCTCTCTCTTCCTGTGTCTCAGTCTGTTTTATAAGGATAATTGTCGTTGAATTTAGGGCCCACTTGAATAATCCTGGGTGATACCCTCTCAAAATTATTAATTTAATTATATCTGTAAAGACCTTTTTGACAAATAAGGTTAATATTCACAGATTTCAGGGATAAGGATGTGGGCATATCTTCTGGGTAGCCACCCTTCCAATCCACTACATATTGTTTAAGGATACACTTTTTTTCCTTCTTTCAAGTTTTGGCTCTGAAGCTTTGAAGAAATTCAAGAAACCTGTTCTTTCTTCATCATTTGAGCTTTCAAGACTTGTGTCTCCTACCTTCTTTGGAAAATTCAATTCATAACCTTGTTTCAGTTGCTTCTTTTGGAATTCTTCCTTCCCTGGGGGCAAATGGATGGGAAGGAAATTCACTGAAACAAAAAGGAAATAACTTAGGACTTAATATCTCCACTTTTCACTTTGCGACTGGACATTTGCCCATGTTTAGTGTTCTAGCACCTCTTCTGTTTCCTACAATTCCTCAATTTTGGGACAGTTGTTCTCAGATTTCATTTGTACCCTTTTCATCCAAAGTCTGGACTGTAAACTATTCATATCAGACAATACGCTTTAAATCAGAACTATTAGGGACTCTTATCTTGGAATTTCTTCCTCCTATTGGGTATAGTATTGTTTCCTTTCAATATTTATACTAATTAATAATGACCATTCTGTAATGTATGAAATGATATCTCATTGTTGTTTAGCTCTGCATTGGTTGTAAGGTCCAAGAAACTACCTCCTACTCAAGATCTTGTAGATGTGTCCTTACATTTTCTTCTAGAGTTTTATGATTCTGGTTTTTATATTTAGGTCCTTGATCCATTTTTAGTTAATTTTTGTATCAGTTCTGAGAGAGAGGTATTCTTTCTTTTTTTTTAAGATATGGATATACAGTTTTCCCAGCACCATTTGTTGAATATATTGTTCTGACCCAGCTGGGTAGGTTTGACAGCCTTGTCAAAAATCACTTGACCATAGACGTAAGGATCTATTTCTGAACTCTCTATTGAGACCATTGGTCAATCTGTCTATCTTTATGCCAATACCATGCTATTTTTACCACTGTAGCTAAATAATATTCTTCAAAGTTGGGAAATGAGAATCCTCCAACTTAGTTCTTTTTAAAGATATTTTTGGCTATTCGGGGACCTTTACCTTTCCAGATAAATAATTGGGTTTTCCAATTCTACAAAGAAGATTGTTGAGATTTCTATCTGTATTGCATTAAATGTGTAGATCAATATTGGTAGAATTGACATCTTAATGATACTTAGTCTTCTAACCCATGAACATGGAATGTCCTTCCATTTATTTAGGTCTTCTTAGGTTTCTTTTAGCAATGTTTTGTAGTTTTCTGTATACAGGTCCTTCGTATTCTCAGTTAAGTTTATTCCTAAATATTTGATTCTTTAGTTGTTATTGTAAATGGAATTTTTTCTGACTTCCTCCTCAGTTTGCTCATTAGTAGTGTATAGAAATGCTATTGATCCTTGCATATTAATCTTGGATCCTACCACTTTGCTGAAATCATCTATTAGTTCTAGTAGTTTTTTTATGGATTTTCCAGGATTTTCTAAGTACAGACTCATATCATCAGCAAACAGGGAAAGTTTTACTTCTTCCTTTATTATTTGGGTGCCTTTTCTTTTTTTTTTTTTCTCGCCTAATTGCTCTAGCTAGAACTTTTGGCACAATTTTGAATAACAGTGGAGACACTGGGCATCCTTGCCTTGTTCCCAATCTCAGTGGGAAAGCACTCAGTCTTTCACCATTGAGTACAATGTTAGCTGTGGGTTTTTCATATATGCACTTTACCATGCATATATGCATATTACTATCTTTCAGAGTGTTTTAATCAAGAAAGGATGTTGTATTTTGTCAAATGCCTTTTCTGCATCAATCAAGATGATCGTTTGATTTTCCTGTGTTGAACCACCCTTGCATATGTGGTATAAAACCCACTTGATTGTGGTGTATAATTTTTTAAATGTGCTTTTGGATTTGGTTAGCAAGCATTTTCTTGAGGATTTTTGCATCTATATTCAGTAGAGAAATTGGTCTGTGATTTTCTATTTTCATAATATTTTATTTGGCTTTGGCATTAGGGTGATATTGGCTTCATAGAATGAGTTTTGTAGCATTCTTTCTGTTCAATGTTTTGTTTGACAATTTTGAGCAAGATTAGTATTAGATCTTCTTTAAGTGATTGAGAATTAACCGGTGAAGTCATCTGGTCCTGAACTTTTCATTTTTGGGAGGTTTTTGATGACTGTTTCAATTTCTTTACTTGTGATTGGTTTGTTGAGGTCTTCTATTTCTTCTAGGGTCAGTTTAGGTTGTTCGTGAGTTTCAAGGAATATGTCCATTTCATCAACATTGTCTACTTTGTTGGTATACAGTTGTTCATAGTATCCTCTTATGATCCCCTTTATTTCTGCTGGGTCAGTGGTAATGTACCCCTTTCATTTCTGATTTTATTTCTCTCTTTTTGTGTGTGCATATTCTTTTTTTTTTTTCCTGTTTGTTGATTTTGTTGATCTTCATGAAGAAACAACTTTTGTTTAGTTGATTCTCTCTGTTGATTTTTATTCTCCATTTCATTTGTTTCTGTCCTAATCTTTATTTTTTTCTCTCATTCTGCTTGCTTTGCTCTTCTTTTTCTAGTTCCTCTGGTATGCAGTCAGGTCTTTGATTTTACTACAAGTGCTGGAGAGAATGTGGAGAAATAGGAACATTCCTTCAGTGTTGGTGGGAGTGTAAAGTAGTACAGCCTCTGTGGAAAATGGTTTGGCAGTTCTTCAGGAAACTAAATATAAAACTGTTGTCTGGTATAGCAATATATAAGGAATATATTCAGAACAACTGAGAGCAAGGATTCAAACAGATATTTGCACACTGATATTCATAGTGGCATTATTCACAATTGCTAAAAGATGGAAACAACCTAAGTGCCTGTCAACTGATGAAAGGATAAACAAAATAAATACAATGAAATACTATTCAGCTGTAGGAAGAAATTAAGTGGGGAAGTGCATGACAACATGAATGAACCCTGAGGATATTACATTGAATGAGATAAGTCAGACACAAAAGGACAAATATTGTATGGTCTCACTGATACAAACTAAATACGAGAAGTAAACTTATGGAATTAAACTATAGAGTACAGTTAGTAGGAGACAGAATGTGGATTGAAAAGGGGGAGCTGAAACTGAATGTATGTAGAATGTTTAATAAGGTCTATTGTAAATATGTAGTAATGGATAGAGTTGATGGTAGCACATTATAATAAGTATACCAAACACTGCTGATTTATAAATATGATTGTCGCTGAAAGGATTGTGAATTGAAAGACAGCTAGGGAAGCAGATGTGGCTCAAGTGATTGGGCTCCTGTCTACCATATGGGAGGTCCCGGATTCAATTCCTGGGACCTCCTGGTGAAAGCAAGCAGGCCCATGCCACGAGCTGGCCTGCATGGAGAGCCGGCCCATGCAGACAGCTGACGCAACAAGATGACGCAACAAAAAGAGACACAGAGGAGAAAGACAATGAGAGATACAACAAACCAGGGAGCTGAGATGGCTCAAGTGATTGAGTGCCTCTCTCCCATGTTGGAAGTTCCCAGGATTGGTTCCTGGTGCCTCCTAAAGAGAAGATGAGAAGACAATCAGACACAGAAGAATGTGCAGCAAATGGACACAGAGAGCAGACAGCGAGTGCAAGTGGCAAGGGGGTGGTGGTGGAATAAATAAAATAAAAAATAAATCTTAAAAAAAAGACAGCTACAGGATAATGAATGGACTGTATAACAGTGATTTTGGTAGTAGATGGCAATTGTGGTTAATAATATAAACAAGAATGTTCTTCTCCTACAAGGTATTAAGAATTTGGTGCTACTTAGGAAAAACACAACTAATATAACTTATAGAATATAGTTAACATTAATATTGTAATATTTTTGTAGCAAAGGCAAAGAAGGTACTATATATCAATGCTAAAGGTAAAAAAAGGGGGATATATGGTTTAGCTTTATGAGATATGAATATGATTATTTTTTTTCTTCATTTTCTTCATTAACAAGGATACCTTGGTCATGTCATTTAACAAATCTGTGCTCATTTATGTATCTTTTGGAACACTGAGGAAACAATTGAGGGTTTTTTTTTTTTTTTTTTAGGATTAAATGAGATAAATGTGTCTGGACAGAATTTTTAAAAATAATGCTTCCATAATTTGTTAAGCTTCCTTTTGTCTGTTATTTTATTTTTGATTTTGAAATAAAGTTTACTTTTTTTAAAAAAAGAAGGTATGACTTCATATTAAATGAAATTTATTGCATATTTTAATTAAAATTTACAAGCTAAAAACATATTTATACTAACTATTAAATTGTTATTTATTGAGTCACTACCATGAGCTTGACTCATTGCTATGTGCTTAGGATATGTTACTTTGATTAGTCAGAACAACCTGTATGAGAAAAATACTTACCAGGCCCAGAGTACTACTAGTAAGTGTTGAAGCAGGGAATTAAACCCAGGTCTGTCTTACTCCCAAACCCATGTTCTTTCTACTACATCAAACTACTTCTCTATTTTTCTTTGTAGAGAATGAAACAAAATAGTAGCTGGGGAGGAGTTCAGCTTTCTCTATAAGTTCTAACCTTAGGCCAGAAGCTGCAAAAAGGCTTTTTCCTTCCTCAATCACCTTCTGGCTTTGAAATGAATATGAAAAGATCCATTTTTGTGTTCTTTTAGCTCTTTATGTGTGTGTGTGTGTGTGTGTGTGTGCAAGTGTCACTTCATTTTGGGGTTTTGAGTTTTTTGACACTACCCTTCAGAGTCCATGTTACCTTCTTATAATTATCCTTGTTGTGTGGTTGTTTTCTACCAAGGTTTCTGCCACTTCCAATTAGCCAAGCAATTCTTCCTTGTTGCTCAGAATTAGGTTCTCCAGTTGTTCCTGCTACCCGCTGGGACATTAAATCATGAGAAAGGCAAGTCAATAACTTGTCAAATGTTTTGCTTTTAACCCAATGAAAGTTTCAGAAAGTGTCCAGCTATTTGAATTTTCTTTTTTTTTTTTTCTTTTTTGATTGCTGTATTGCTATAGGTATTGATTAACAGTATACTATAGGGCATTGTAGTATCAATAATGAATTCTTATGTGAAGAATTGCATGTGGCAATACATGTCTGGAACCAGTTTCAAACCTCTCACATAAAGCATTCTGAAGCAGTTTTGAGCTTCACATTGTCTGTATGTATACTTCGTCATTCTAACACATTCCCCTTTCTAGGCCCTCACTCAAGAGCACCACATGGAGAGGTATCCAGAATTAATTAACTTGTGAATCTCATTTTGAGTTGTAATCCTAAACTAGAAAGTGGTGGATGGGATAGTCATGACCTCTCTCCAGTAAATTATACACATTAAAAATTCTATAATTAAGGTAAAAAAGCAGGTCTGTGAATGTGGATGGGAAAATATTATAGCTTAATTTTTGCTAACCTCTAAGTGAAATTTAGCATTTCCTTCAATTGTGAGTATATGCAATAAACCATATTGTTATTAACAGTACTGGTAACTTTTCAGCAATAAAAATCACAGATATTTTCCTATTACATTACTATAGTTGTAGATATCTCAAAATACAATTAGCGTTTACTACATTAGACTCTGCTAGATTTTATTATTTGGTACAGTATAAAGAAGTACATATATAACACACATTTGTTAACTATTTTGACAACTGTATTTTAGTATAATTGGTTTTATTTCCAATACTATGTATTCTATTTTATGCATTATAAACATTACTATGAAAGAGTCTCTAGACTTCATCAGACTGCCAAAGGGATCAATGGGACAAAAAAAAAAATGGTTAAGAATGTTTATTATGGACTCTGGCACTGTGGTTAAGAGCACGTAGTTCTGTTGTCACACCTGCATGGGTTCAAATTCTGTTCTGATACATATGGTACATCTTCGATTAAGTTATGTGCTCTTGGTACAGATTCTTCATCTGTAAAACGAACATAATAATACCTACCTAAATGACTTGCTATGAAGACTAAAAATAGTGAAATACTGTTTTTAAAAAGTTTAACACAATGCTGGCACAAGGTATATTCTTTATCTCTACATCCACCCAGATGATAAAAGCTTTGTTAAGATCCTATTTACATTTATCCTACATAGAAAGATTTTTTTTTTTTACTGTGCTGTCAGTAGCTTCACTTAAAATTTTTATTAGTAAATATTGACTAGTTTCAAATGATTATTTATAAAATACATGTGTGGTATAAAGAAGGTGGTACAATGAAGAAGACCCATATATCCTCATTCCACTTTAAGGGGAAAAAAAAAGTCACTTTAAAAAGAATGAAAATATAATTTATTATCCAAACTGGAACACTCTTGAGAGTGAAAAAGGGTGTTAATCATTACACCAGGAATACAGGCAAACTAGGACTGTCACAGGCAAACCAACATTTATAATCACCCTAGTTTTAAGTCTCTTCTGTGCCCCAACCTTATTCCATCTCCTTCACTTTTGTGACAGAAAATCACTGTTTTGAATTCTGTGGTTATAATTCTTTTCCTTTTCCTTTAATTTATAGTTTTCTTATGCTTGTATCCTGAAACAAGATACTGCTTACTCTTTCGGTTCTTTAATTTATACAAATGGAATCCTTTTGTAATATTCTTGGTTGAAAGCTTTTTTGCTCAACATTTTGTTTATGATATTTATCCATGTCCACGGACTTGTAATTCACTTTGTCTCACTGCTGTATTCTACTGTATGAATATACATAAGGTATTTATCTACCCTACTGTTGATGGACACTTGGGTTGTTTCCAATTTTTACTGCTACAACGAATACTGCTATGAACCTTCTTGTTCATGTCTCCTGGTACACATTTCTCCTGGGTAATAGAAGATGCACATCTTCATGTTTGCTAGGTAATGCCAAATTATTTTCCAAATTGATTATACCAATTTATACACCAACCAGATACGTATAAGTGTTCTGGTGATATTGTCAGACTTTTATTTTTTTATTCATAATAAACTTTAGAGAAGTTTTATATTATAGAAAAGTTACATCAAAAGTAATAGGGGATCCCTATATAACTCCCCCCACCTGCATACCCATTTTCCCCTATTATTCACATCTTACATTAGTGAGGTACATTTGTCACAATCAATGAACCAAATTGAAGCATTGCTACTAATCAAAGTCTATACTTTATGGTTTACACTTTGCACTGTACAGTTTTATAGGCTTTGACAAATGTATGTCATGTATCCATCATTGCAGTATCATACAGAACAATTCCAATGCTCTAAAAATGCCCTGTGTTCCATCTATTCATCTTTCTCCCTACTCTCTGAATCACTATCTTTATATCAATGTTACAAGGTCTTCCATTACCACATGATAATACCTACAATAAAAATAAATCTACATTGGTCCATAGTTACCCTCCCCCCTTTATGTCTGTTCATTCTTCTATTTTGAGGAACTTAAGATGATTTCTGCTTTGACTAGTTCTGATTGAGAGGTGGCTTAGATATTTTGGGGCAGGATGGAAGTTAACTGTTTTGCTTGCAGTTGTAGATACTCCTTATTTTGGGGGATGGGACTTCTCCATCATCATCATTTTGTTAGTTAACCTGGGTAAGTCTGAAGAAGTGGAGAGTAGGTGTTGGCCACAGCTCTGCTAGGATTCAGGGCTCAACCAGCATATGAAAAGTCCAAAAACTAAAGTCTCTGAGACATATATTTGATGGATATAGTGATAAGTATAGCTTAAAAAAAAAAAAAAAAAAAAAAAAAAAAAAGGGTAGAAGAATCATCATTAGGGAATTTTAAAATGAGTCTATCTCTGTTATATTGGGGAAAGATTATTATATATTTCCAAAAAGGGCCTGCTGAAAGGGTGTTGGCTTCATATGGCTATGTGCCTTGCCTATAGTGTCCAGATGTCCCTAGAGCCCTCAAGAGCCCTTTTGTTTGAGGTTTTGTTTACTGTGGCGGTTAGTGAAATCTGCATAGGACCTGCATAAGTGTAACCTCCAGAATGACCTCCCAACTCACTTTGAAATTTCTTAGCTTTAAGAACTCTTTTTTTAATTTAATCCATCCCCTTTTTGGTCAAGATCTATTTCCCCATGCATTGCTGGTTGGTGCTTGATAATAATCACTTGGCACCAGGGAGGCTCATCCCCGGGAGTCATATTCCACATCAAGGCGGGTAGGTAGTGACTTTATTTGCTGAGTTTGGCTTTAAGAGTGGCCACATTTATAATTATAAAAATAAAGGAGGTGGGGTAGCTATACTAATATTAACTAACATAGATTTTTTTTTTTTTAATTTAAACAACTTATTGAAGTATATCATTCATATATGAACATACATAAACAATAAGTGTTCAGTAAACACTGTGAACTTACAAAACAAACATGCATTACCTCATACAGGGCTCCCACACATCACCCCCCAACGTAAACACCCTGCACTGCTGTGAAACATCTGTTAACAAATCATGAAAGAGCATCATCAAAGTATTACTTCTAACTATTGTCCGTGTCTTCCTCCCCTTTACATTTTTTTAAGGATTTACTTATTTATTTACTTTTATCTATTTTTACCCCCCCCCCCATTTTTGCTGTGTTTGTGTCCATTTCCTGCCCTCTCTTCTCATCCTTCTCCTCCTGTCTTCACTGGGATTTGATCCTTGGAACCTCCGATGTGGGAGAGAGGCGTCCTACTGCCTGTGCCACCTTAGTTCCTGGTTTTAGTGGGCCTGGCGGTGCACCCGAGCTCGGAGCCTCGTGGCCCACGCACCTTCTATATTTTTCTTTTTTTTAATTTTTACCGGGAGGTCCCGGGAGTCGAACCCAGGTCCCTCCACATGGGAGACAGATACCCAATCATTTGAGCCACATCCGTCCCCCTGTTATATCTCTTAAGGTTGACCAAAGATACCCAAAGTTACAGTCTTTTCCCATACAGAATGGTCATATAATAAATCAGGTTTGGTTTATCACCAGCATTCCAAAAACCAGACCTAGGGAGAAAAACTAGGTCTGGGGACACATGCATGGTTTCTAATATAGCTAACATAGATTTTAAGTCAAAAGCTGCTACAATCTAAAGTTTCTTTAGAAATAAAGTGAGAAATATTTTTAAAAAGCTGCTATAAGAGACAAAGAAAGATACTATATACTAATAAAAAGGGCAATCTACCAAGAAGAAATAACAATCATAAATATTTATGTACCTAACTATGTGTCCCAAAATACATGAGGCAAACACTGGCAAAACCGGATGAAGAAAAAGACACCTCTGCAATAACAGTTAGAGACTCCAATACCCCACTCTCATCATTAGACAGAACATCCAGACTGAATATCAAAAAAGAAATGGAGAACTTGAATAATATAATAAATGAACTAGATCTAACAGACATATACAGAACATTGCATCCCAAAACAAAAGGATATTCATTCTTCTCAAGTTCACATGTATCATTCTCCAGAATAGACCACATGTTAGGTCACAAAGCAAGTCTCAATAAATTTCTCTGACCATCATGGAATGGAATGAAGATGGAAATCAATAACAGAGAACTAAAAATCCACAAATATATGGAAGTTAAATAACACTTTCTCAGGTAATCAGTGGGTAAAGGAAAAAATAGCAAGAGAAATCAGTAAATATTTTTGAGACAAGTGAAAATGAGAACACAACATTTCAAAACTATGGGATACAGTGAAGGTAGTGCTGAGAGGGAAATTTATAGCCTAAACATGTATACTGAAAAAGAAGAGAAAGATAAAATCAAAGACCTAACTGCACACATGGAGGAACTAGAAAAAGAACAACAAACTAAGCCAAAGGAAGCAGAAGGAAGGAAATAATGATTAGAGCAGAAATAAATGATATTGGGGGAAAAACAAAACAAAACAAAACAATAGAATTAACAAAACCAAAAGTTGGTTCTTTGAAAAGATCAATAAAATTGACAAACCCTTGGCTAGACTGCCAAAGAAAAAAGCCGAGAAGACGCAAATAAATAAAATCAGAAATGAGAGAGCGGATATCACTACTCACCCCACAAAATTAAAAAGGGTCATAAGAGAATACTATGAAGAATTGTATGAGTATAAATTAGACAACCTAGATGAAATGGAGAAATTCCTAGAAACATACACACAACTGATACTGACTCTACAAGAAATAGAAGACCTCAACAGACCAATTACCAGTAAAGAAATTGAATCAGTCATCAAAGACCTCCCAACAAATAAAAGCTCAGATGGCTTCACAGATGAAACCTGGCAATCTTTCTAAGAAGAATTATTACCAATGCTGCTCAAACACTTCCAAAACAATTAAAGAGGAGGGAATATTACCTAACTAATTCTATGAGCCCAACATCATGGTAATAACAAAGCCAGATAAAGATATTACAAGAAAAAAATTATAGACCAATATCTTTTATGAATATAGATGAAAAAATCCTCAACAAAATACTTGCAAATCGAGTTCAACAGCATATTAAAAGAATTAGACACCATGATCAAGTGGGTTTTATCCCAGGTATGCAAGAGTGGTTCAACATACAAAAATAAATTAATGAAGTGCATTACATTAACAAAATGAAGGGCAAAAAACACATGATTACCTGCAATTATGTGAAAAGGCATTTGACACAATCCAGCATCCTTTCTTGATAAAAACACTTTAAAAAATAGGAGAAGGAAACTTCCTCAACATGATTAAGGGAATGTATGAAAAATCCACAGCTAACATCTTACTCAACTGTGAAAGGCTGAAAGCTTTCCCTCTAAAATCTGGAACAAGACAAGGATGCCCACTTTCACCACTCAATTTTTTTTTTTTAGTATTTAAAATGGGTTTATCTTTCAGAGTTAAAAAAAATAATAAAGGCACTGCATAGAATTCTAAAGGCCTTTTTCTCAATTGCCTCCACAGGTAAAGTCAGCCACTTTAAAGCATTCAACTACTTTATCTCTTTGTTTGTTTTGTTTTGTTTTAAATTTTATTGAAATGTTTCAGACATATATGAACATTCATAAACAATAAGCATATAGTAAAATTTGTGAGTTTACAAAACAAACATGCATATACAAGGCTCCCATACATCTCCCCATCACCAACACCTTGCATTGTTGTGAAACATTTGTTACAAACTATGAAATAGCAACCTCAAAATATTATTAACTATAGCCCATATCTTACATTTGGTGTATTTTTTTCCCAACCTACCCAATTATTAACACCCTGAATTAGTGTTATGTATTTGTAATTGTTCAGTAGAAAATGTTCTCATATTTGTCCTGTTAACCACAATCTATCATCCACCACTGGATTCCCTGTGTTATACAGTCCCATGCTTTTATGATCCATTCAAAGTGTAAACTCAGAGGGTCCCATTTTCATCACAGAGTTGTGCTGTCATCATCTCAGTCAATTTTAGGATGTTTTCATTACTCCAAAAGGAAAAATCCTATGCTCCCTTTTACCCCCCTAATATTATAATATCTTCTTGCCATTGCTGCAAAACATTACAATATTACTGTTAATTATCATCCATAACTTACATTAGTTGCAATTTTCCCGTGCATCATCATACTCCTAGAACTTTGTAAAAGAAGAGCATTCTTATAGTTATACTATTAATTACAATCTTCATCCGCCACTGAAATCACTGTTATATATTCCTCAGATTATTCTCTAGTTTCCTTTCGATTGACATGTCCACAGACTACCCCTTTCAGCCACAATGGCATTTATAACAGTGTTCCACCCTATTTAACATTGTACTGGAAGTTCTAGACAGAGCAGTTAGGCATGAAAAAGAAATAAAAGGCATCCAATTTGGAAAGGAAGAAGTAAAACTTTCACTATTTGCAGATGACATGATGCTACAACTAGAAAGTCCTGAACAATCTACAACAAAGCTAGTAGAGCACATAAACAAATTCAGCAAAGTTTTGGAGTATAAGATCAACCCACCCTTGAAAAAAAGGGGGAAACATTAAATGCAAATGAATTTTATGGCTATGAGATTTCAAATTACTCAGGATGTCATTCCAGATGTTACACTTATGCACTTCTCAGGAGGATCTCACTGACTGCCACAGTAAATAATGCCTCAAGCAGGGGTGCTCCTGAGGGCTCTAGAGACATCTGGACACTATAAGCAGGGCAGACAGCCCCAGGAAATTGGCATCCCATTAGTGGGCCTTACCTTGGAATATATGATAACCTATCTCCCCAATTTATCAAAGTTAGACTCATTTATAATTTTCCTACACATGGTACTTCTGTTCCTTTTATTTGAACCTATAATTAGCACTATACCCTTTAAGTATATGCCCCAGAGATGGAAGATTTCTTCAGTCTGTTCATATGCCGGTTGAGCCCTGAATCTCAGCAGAGTTGCAGCCAACACCTACTCTCTAGTTCATCGGACTCACCTAGGACAACAAACAAAACGATGATGATAGACAATGTCCACCCCCCAAATGAGAAAGTATCTACAACTGCAAGCAAGACAGTTCCATCCATCTGCCTCATGGGATCTAAACCCTCTCTCAATTGGAAGCAGAGTGGGCATCACCATTCCCAAATCCGCAAGATTAAGGAATGAACAAACATAAGGGGGGAATGCAACTACGGGCCAAAGTAGACTTATTACTATTCTAGTAATGGAAGAACTTGTAACATTCATATAAACACAGTGGTCACCAGAGGTTCTGAGGGGAGGGAGAGGGAAAAATAGGTGTAACATTGGGCATTTTGGGGACATTAGAATTGTTATGCATGATTTTGCAATGACTGATACAGGTCATTATAAATTTTGTCAAAACCTATAAAATTGGGCAGTGCAAAATGTAAACCATAATGTAAACTATAGGCCATGGTTAGTAGCAATGCTTCAATATTTGTTTATCACTTGTAACAAATGTACCACACTAATGAAAGATGTTGTTAATGGGGGGCGGGAAGTGTGAGAGGAGGAAGGGTGGGGTTTATGGGAATCCCCCATTTTTTTTAGGTAACAGGGGCTGGGGATTGAACCCAGGATGGCATATGTGGGAAGCTGAACCACTGAGCCACATGAGCTTCCTTGAGCTGGTTTTTTCATTTGTTTTGCTTGTTGTTTTTGTTTTTTCAGGAGGCACCAGGAACTGAACCTGGGAGGTGGGCACTCAATGGCTTGAGCCACATCCACTCTCTAATTTAACTTTTATGTAACCTAAAACTTCTTTAGAAATAAAGAAATAAAAAGATCAACCCACAAAAATCAGTAGTGTTTCAATACACTAGCGATGAACAATATGAGGAAATCAGGGGAAAAAAAATTCCTATTACAATAGCAATTAAAGGAATCAAATATCTAGAATTAATGTAGAATTAACCAAGGATGGAAAGGACTTGTTCACAGAAAACTACAAAACATTGCTAAAAGAAACCAAGGAAGACCTAAATAAATGGAGGGAATTCTGTGTTCATGGATTGGAAAACTAAATATTTTTATGTCAATTCTACTAAAAATGATTTACAGATTCAATGCAATCCTAATCAAAATTCCAACAGCCTACTTTGTAGAAAGAGATAAACCAATTATCAGATTTATTTGGAAGGATAAGGGACTCCAAATAGCCAAAAACATCTTGAAAAAGAATGAAGTCACACTTCCTGACTTTAAAATATTTTTCAGAGCGAATATATCTCAATAAAACTACTTAATAAATAAATAATTGTGCAAAAATAGCCAGAAATAGCAGCTGTGTACATGAGGGAAACAGAGAGATTGAGAGGTGAAGCCTTTTCTTGTCTGTTTTTTGTTTATTATTATTGAAATAATGAAAATGCTCTAATAACGATTGAAGTGATGAGTGCACAACTATGTGATTATACCAAATACCACTGACTGTACACTTTGGATGAATTATATGCTTTATTAATTTGTATCAATAAATTGATTTGTTTTATATATATTACAGAGCTACAGTGGTCAAAATAGCATGGTAGCTACTATGAACTAAATATATTGTGTAAACTCCTGGAGTTAATAATTAGAATATTGATCATCAGAAAACAGAAAGAGGGTAGAGAATGGAAAGCTGAGAGTCCATCTGTGCAGAATTGGTAAAAATGTTGTTTGTAAATCTTTGGAAATGAATAGAAATGGTTAAAGTATATCATGGTGTTTGTATGACTGGTTGAAAGAGAAAGTCTAAGGTCATGTATATTACTATAAGGAAGGCTAAAAACTGTAACATGGGACTGTATAAGATAGTAAAACCTCACGTAAAACACAAATATGGGTGATAATGCATATATGACTGTTTTTACAAAATATAAATACAAATATACTAGTGAGAAGGAAAAAGAATAGCAGCTATGTACAGCAGGGGAAGCATAGAGAGATTGAGAGGTGATGAGTTTTGTTGGTTTGTTTTTTTATTATTATTGGAATAATGAAAGTGCTCTAAGAATGACTGACGTGATGAATGCACAAATATGTGATTACACCATATACCACTGATTGTACACTGTGGATGGATTTATGCTTTATTAATATGTATCAATAAAATTGATTTGTTTTTTTAAAAACAAAAAACAAAAAAACAGCATGGCAGTGGCACAAGAATAGATATATTGATCAATGGAACTGAGTTCTGAAACAGACACAACTGGCCAATTGATTTTTGACAAGACTGTCAAGGCCACTAAATTGGGAAAGAATAATGTCTTCAACAAATGGTGCTGGGAGAACTGGATATGTATATGCAGAAGAGCGAAAGCGGACCCCTATATTAGACCATATACAAATATTAACTCAAATTGAATCAAAAACCAAAATAAAAAAACCAGGACTATAAAACTCCTAGAAGAAACTATAGGCAAGCATCTTCAGGATTTGGAGTTAAGCAAAGATTTCTTAGATTTTACAAAGGACAAACAATGAAAGAAAAAAATAGATAAATGGGACCTCCTCAAAATTAAAAGCTTTTGTGCATTAAAGGACTTTGTCATGAAAGTGAAAAGACAAACTACTCAATGGGAGAAAATATATATATTTTTTAAAGATTTTATTTATTTATTCATTTATCCCCCCCTTGCTGCCTGTGCTCGCTGGGTCAGCTAACCACGCCGCGAGGGCGGGCTTGCCCTCACCAGGAGGCCCCGGGAACCGAACCCGGGGCCTCCCATATGGCAAACGGGAGCCCCACCGATTGAGCCACAGCCGCCTCCCTGGGAGAAAATATTTTGAAACCACATATCTGATAAGGTTTTAGTATCTAAAATATGTAAAGAAATCCTATAACAGAACAATAAAAAAAAAAGTAACTCAATTAAAAAATGGGCAAAAAGGGGGGGGGGGGGCAAAAATATCCAGACATGACTATATATTTCTACAAAAAGGATATACAAATGGCAAAAAAGCACATGAAAAGATACTCAACATCCCTAGCTATTACGGAAATGCAAATCAAAATCACGAGGTATCATTTCATAGCTGCTATGACAAAAAAAAAACAACACAACAGAAAATTACAAGTGTTGGAGAGGAGATGGAGAAAATGAAACACTCACTCATTGCTGGTGGGAATGTAAAATGGTGTAGCCACTGTGGAAGACAGTTTAGCAGTTCCTCAGGAAGCTAAATATGCAATTCCACATGACTTGACAATCCCACTACTAGGTATATACCCAGAAGAATTGAAAGGAGGGACTCGAACAGATATTTGCACACCAATGTTCACAGTGGTATTATTCACAATTTCCACAAGATGGAAGCAACCCAAGTGTCCATTAACTGGTGAACATATAAACAAACTGTGGTATATACATACAACGCAATACTATCCAGCCATAAATAGATTGAAGTGCTGATGTATGGGACAACATGGGTGAAGCTTGAGGACATTATGCTGAGTGAAATAAGTCAGATATAAAACCAGAAATATCATATGATATCTTTGATATGAACTAATTATAATAAGCCTCATAAAGTTAGAATCTAGAATCTAGATTACCAGGAGATAGACTGATGTCAGAGAATGGGGAGCTGATGCTTAATTTGTATAGAATTTCTATTTAGCTTGATTGTAAAGGCCTGGAAATGGATGGTGGTGATGGTAGAACATTAATGTCAGTGTAATTAACAGCAGTGAATTATATAGGTGAATGTGAGTAAAAGAGGAAATTTTAGGTCATATATGTTACTAGAATAAAAATTAAAAGATAATACATCAGACTGTATAACAGAGTGAACCCTATTATAGATGGTTAACTACAGTTAATAGAACAAGTGTATGTTCTTTCATGAATTATAACAAAAGTATGACACTAAAACAGGGTTTTAATAATAGGGAGGTATATAGGAAAAATACACCTAATGTAAACTATGGATGATAGTTAATAGTACTATTTTAATAATTTTTCATTAACAGTGATAAAGGCAACTACTTTTTATTTATTTATTTATTTATTTATTTTTAAAGATTTTATTTATTTATTCATTTATCCCCCCCTTGCTGCTTGTGCTCGCTGGGTCAGCCAACCACGCCGTGCGGGTGGGCTTGCCTTCACCAGGAGGCCCCGGGAACCGAACCCGGGGCCTCCCATATGGTAAACGGGAGCCCTACTGATTGAGTCACAGCCGCTTCCCTAGGCAACTACTTTTTAAAAAAATTAGTACAATTATAGAAAAGTGCTATCATCAATTGTTAACAAATGTTCCACACCAAAGAAAGGTGTTGGTGATGGAGCAGTGTATGGGAATCTTGTATTTCATTCATGATTGTTCTTTAAACTCACAACTTCTCTAATTAAAAAAAACAAAACAAAATTGAAAAACAAAACAAATATTATCAGACTGGGCTTAAAAAATACATTATTTCTTATCACTCAAGTTAAAATGCTCTAATTTTTTCCCCTTGCATCTAAAATAAAATATAAACCACTTCCCTGGTTTTCAACATGATCTAGTCCTTTTCTACACATCTAAACTTATTCTTCTCTTAATCACTTTGTTCTAATCATTCAGGCCTTGTTTTGATTCCTGAAATATTCCAAATTAGTTCATGCCTTACTGTTTTGTACTATTGTCCCCTATGCAAGAAATGGTTTCCCCCAAATTTATAAAGTTGAATTCTTTTGTCAAATAGAAGTTTAAATCACACCTTCACGGAGGCTTTCCTTGGTCAACTAATCTTAAATAGTCATCTATTTGACTTCTGTATAGTATTTATCACTATTTTGCATTTTCTTATTTATTTGTCTGTTACCACTAAAATGTAAATTCCTTGATAATAGGGATCATGTCTACTTTATTTACCATTGTTCCCCAGACAATAAATATTGCCAGACACACATAAAAATTTAGGTTTTAAACATCATTCCAGCTGTGGTATAGAAAACAGACTGATAGGTACAGCTATTAATAATGAAGCTTTTATCTGAAACTCCTAAACCTAATGGGACTACAGGAGCATAGCCTTGGAGTTTAGCAGTTGAGTAGTCTTATTCAAATCATCAGATCCTTTGGGGTTCAATAAAACACTTCATTTACCTAAGATATACACTAAGTCTATTGGAATTATCATACAGATTTTCAAAATTTGTTGATAGCTACTTTCTGTAGAAAACGGCAAAATGCAAAGGAATGTAAAGTCAAGTCTGTTACTAATGAAAAATTAAGGCTAGTTCCTTCCCTTTTCTTTCTTTATGGGCCTAACATGATCGAAGAAGTTTCTTTACTATAGCTGGATAGAAATGTTAATTTTATAATTAGGGTCTTTTCATTGTTTTGCTTTAGGGCCCAAATTTCTAGTTTATAATATTCTAGCGTAGCTTTGTGTGGTAATAAATTTGAATGCAATTCTAGTTACTAAAAAATGCACTGAAACTAAGTGCAAAAATTTTTACCATAATTATTTAGTAATTCTTGAGAACAGAAGATATAACTAAAATTTTGTTAAATTGCTTTCTATTCCACACTGTCAAATTTTAAATCTGAGTCTCACAAAAAGTGTAGTTAGGGTCAGGAAAAAAAAAATCACAAGTAGTACATTATTAACCAGACAGACTTTCAATACAATTAAAATATTTTAAATCTTAAACCACATGTGCCAGTTTTCAAAAGTTAGTTGCTTACATCTTGGGTTATTTCAGGAGGAGGAGTTAACTTTTTTGTGGTTGCTTCCTGAGGAAACCACACTTAAGAATAACTGGTTAAATGAATGCTGATAGCACCAAGTAAGATTTCTGCTCCATTATTAACTAGCTAGTTATTAAGTCTTACTATACTGCTATCAATAATAGAAATCATCTCTTTCTAAAAAGCTTTGTGTTTAAACCTTTGTTAAGAAAATTTTACAGGAGACTTCTAGTAACATTCCTGAGGCAGTTTTCCTAAATATGTCCTGGGCTTGAATGCTCAAAAAGACATTCAGTTTTCATGAAAAAAAGACAACAAAATGATATAGGCATTATCATAAAATAAAGTTGGATTATTCTCTTGCAACAAAAGGGCAACTTCAACTGGAAAACAAAAGCAATCACTAGCATATTAACTGTTTGCTCTCCAATTATTATGCAGTACAATAAAAAAATAAACCTGGATAACGTACAGCTCCCAGGTGATTTTAAAGAAACATATTCTGTTCAAGGTAGGGAAATACTAAGGACTTCAAAAGGTTAATAAAAGCATATATATACCCCAGGAGAAGAGAAGCCAGCCGTTCACCTGATCGTCTACAGCTGACCTTCTGGAGGAAACAGGAGCTAAGCCCAGAGAAAACGCAGCCCCGGGAAGAGAGGAACCCCAGAAACCTGAACCCTGGCAAACGCCGGCAGCTGTCTTGCTCTAACTCGTGGCAATGGACTGTGGTGAGAGAAGAAACTTAACACTTTATGGCCTGGTATCTGTGGACTTCTACTCCAAATAAATACCCTTTATAAAGACCAAAAAAAAGCATATATATATTATATATAATATACATATATAAAAAACAGAAACCTAACAATAACCTATTATATGAAAAAATGGAATTTAGCTCAGGGTAAAGAAAACAGTCACATACATTACGATTCATTTATCTTAAGGCTTTTATTTGAGTAAGTAAACCTAGTCAAATGGGAGAATGGTAAAATAAGATTAAAATGGATTAATTTGCGATACCAATGAAGGAATACTTTGTTAATGTCACACACTAAGCTGGATGGTTGAAAGTTTGAATTGAAACCATTCCAAGACTAGCTCCAAACATAAAGAAGTGATTATTGAGAGAAGGCGGGAAAAAGCCAATATTTTGAATGGAAGATTTGGCTTTTTCAAATAACCAAAGTAACTTAAAAATCATAGTGGAACTATCACAAAGTACATTCAATCATTTAGAAAATGTTCTACAGGGATAATACAGGGGCATTTTCAAGACTTGGGAACCGTCCTGGATGACATTGCAATGACAGATATAGGCCATTATATATCTTCCCATAACATGCAGAATTGTGTAGAAGAGATGTAAACTACAATGTAAACTATAATCCATGCTCAGTGGCAATGCCCCAAAATGAGTTTACCAATTGCAATGAATGTACCACACTAATGAAGATGTTGTTTATGTGGGAAAACGTGGGAGGTATGGGAAGCGGGGCATATGGGAATCCCTATTTTTTATGTAACATTTATGTAATTTAAGTATCTTTAAAAAATTTAAAAAAAAATTTTTTTTTTTTTTAAAAAGAAGAAAGTGTTCTAACTGTGTGTAAAGGTAGGGAGGTACCTGACAGGTTAATTTCATAATGGTTTCTTTGTTTATTGCTTTTGGTGGTGATGATGGTTTAAAGAAGATTTTCCTGATCAAAATGTGAAGTAAAATTATATCAAGTTCCATTATGTATGCTAATTGTTCTTGAAAATGTGTACTGTACAATTTGTGTAAAATTTGCAGGGGTTATTTCACCATTTAATCAGATGTGGTGTAGTTCTGGATACAAATATAGTAAGCAACATGTAAATGAAGGATAAGGTCCAGAAGAAGGTTCCTGAATTATTTAAAGGTTGTAATACATATCTGAAGAATATGTTTTCTTCAGATTAGAAATATGAGAATAATATAGATGGATGCTAAGAAGCATAATTTTTTTGGGGAAAAAAAAAAAAAAGCTCCTGTCATCCATTCTTTACTTAGGCAGGAGAAAATAAATTTAAAAAATAAATCCCCTCACCCTCTTGTAGAAAAACCTGGCAAATTATATATATAATAAACCATTCTTGGCATTGCCAATCTTTTACATATTTGTTACTTCCCTTTTAATCTTTGTCCTATGCTTAGGATTATACTTCTTACATTAAAATGATGGTACTGGGCATAAGTTTGTATCCTGCTCTTTAAACTTAGAAAACAAACATTTCTTTTAGAAAGACTAACCTAATGACTTCTTTTTTTTTTTTTTTTCCTTTTAAGATTTATTTATTTACTTTATCCATTTTAAACACCCCCTTCCCCATTTGCTGTTTTGTGTCCATTCGCTGGGCAATCCTCTGTGTCTGTTTCCTGCCATCTCTTCTCATCCTCCTCCTCCAGTCTTCACCAGGATTCGATCCTGGAGACCTCCGATGTAGGAGAGAGGTGTTCTGTCACCTGCGCCACCTTGGCTCCTGATCTTTGGAGCTCTCAGAGCATCTCATCTTGTCTCTCCCCTGCGTCTCCCTCCTGTTACATCATCATCCTGCTGCATGGCTCCTGGGGCCTGGCGGCTCACCGGTACACAGAGCCTGGCAGCCCATCTGCCTTCTATATATATATATATATATTTTTTATTTTACTGGGAGGTCCCGGGGATCGAACCCAGGTCCCTCCATATGGGAGACGGACGCCCAACCATCTGAGTCACATCCATCCCCCTAACCTAATGACTTCTAAAAATAGATAATATTTCACTCAGCATATATGGCAGAATTTGATCATTCTCTTATTGTTTTACATAAGATTGCTCCTAATATTCACCATTATAATATTCCTACAACTAACATCTTTGTCCATAAAACATCTTAAGGGTAATGGAACCGAGTGATCTTCTCCACAACACCTATTTACATGGTATTTCTAGAGTAGATATTGGTGTGGGGGAGGCAGGAGGCAACACAAAAACAAGGTCCCAGCTTTCCTGGTGTTCACAGTCAAATGTGGAAAACAATATACATTAGAAAAAAACAATTACAAGGCACTGTAATACAAGAAAGCATACACATTAAAGGTAGAAAAAAAAATTGTGGAAATTTCTTAGAGAAGGAACTAATCAGAAAAACATTTTGTAAAAAATATGGAGCTGGACTTTGAAAAAGTGATAGGTCTTAATGGTCAATAGTTTTCCAGGCCAATTGGGGTGTTCAAGGAGGTAATTTTCTGTTGGTGTTTGTATTTGAGCACAGTTCTCACTCAACTCATCACAAAACCCTAATGGTAAACAACCAAGACTTTTCACAAAGATTAGACTCCTTGCCAAAACTACTGAATCTTTTAATCTCTTCTTTTGTTTCTTTTTAGATTTTTTATATTTTTTGTTTTAGTTTTTTCTTTTTCTCTTATTTATTTTTACTGAATTTCTTTTTAATCTCCATCCCTTTTGCAATTCTCCTGTCTTCTCTCTCAACCATCAAATGTATCTTTGTCAAAGACCCCCATTATTTTAAATAATCGGAATAGAAAAAAAATAATCAGAATAGGCAAATCCTTCTACTTCAAGGCATGTAGCTAATACAAAACCTTATAATTATTCTATGGGATTAAAAAAGACTGCAAGACACTGCCTTAAAACATATACTGTATGCATTTACATTTTTAAAAAACATTACTTGTACAACAGATTTTTCACATTGTAATAGAAACAAGAACCATGTGAAACAGGAATATTAAAGCATTATTTATCAATTTGCCATATACCAAATTAGTAACATAGAACCATAATCTATTAAAAGTGATACGCAGATAACGAATATTGACTGTGATTTCCTTTTGTGACTTTACTCTCCCAGGAATTCTACTCTGATAATAATTCCAAACTTACTGTCACATAGGAGATGCTTTATGAACCTCAACGAGGCTGCCAGTTTAGGACTGATATAAGAACCAGTGTCAAAAATGAAAGAGTAAGACTTCACAGGATGTATTTTTACTGACAGACTGATAGCCACTTTCCTTTTCCACCTCTTCTTCTTCAAAAACAGCAGCTGCATCTGAAAGACATACCAGCAGACAACTCCAATCCCTGGCTACCATTTACCATCTGGAGACCCCAAAGGCTTTGTGTACTTACAGCCTTGCCCCTACAGAGCAGAAGAGGAAACCATAGGAAAGCTGTGGCATCTTTAGTAGGATCTGTTTCACAACCTGTTTCCCAGCCTCACCCCTACCTGTTTCTAATGTCAGTTCTTAGGATTCCTATTTCTTCTCTTTGCCACACTATTCATTCCTCCACAAAAACTTAAAGTAAAAACAACATAACCCATACAACCAGTCTCTAGACCCTCTCTCCAATACAAAGTAACAGCCCTAGGCACCCTTTTGGGTGTCTCAGAAATCTTTGGGCCATTTACAGCTTGGATACCATGTTCTGCAGGTTCTCTGCTAAGGACGGGAGACTTAATAACTATAGCCACACCTGCCTCTCCAATCTTTCTTTACTTCTGAAGCTTCCTTAGCTTCCCTCCCCAATTTCAGGTTTATGATAAAACTTGACACTATGGCAAAAAGAGATCCCATGGTTGAAACTGCTGGGATAGCCAAGACTTAATTAAGGTTTCCCAAATTTTGAGATTAATTTCTGGGTTTAAGGTGCTTTGTATATCCATTCTAAGTCTACTAAGTCTCATACAGCTAAATAAAAAGGCAGAAAGAGTTGACGAGCGCAGATTTCAGAAAAGGCAACAGATTAAGACGTATATGGTTGTTTCACTTCTTTCCATCGACGCTTTTTTTTTTTTTTTTAATTAAAAGAAAAGCGTCCATATTGGAATGTATTAAATGGGCAGAAGTCTCTTCCTGGTTCCCATCTCTTCGTTGATATCGTTCTGGCTTAATCTGGTATCTGTGAATAGTGAAGAAACTTCTCACGATCACATTCCACTTCTCTGGGGAAGGATAGAGCAGGAGGACTCACTAAGGCTGGGGAAGAGACAACAGAGGGGCAGGTCTGTGGAGATGAGGAAGGACTCCAAGGGTCCGAGTCAGGAAAACGAGAGAGTAAAAAGAGAAAGTGCATGGCTGAGCTGCTGAAGCAATTACTATGTTGTCTCAGCATGAGCACTGCCTGTGGTCTTCTCCTTTCATATATCCGCTGGGTCTGCTGCCACCCCAGTTACCAACCTGTGCCTCCATCGCCTCACAGAGACAGGATGCACTCCTACCGAAACCACCCAACCTACCTCCGAATTGTCGCAGGCGCTACAAAGACGTGCCAGCCCGCCCACCTACCTGTGCTGCGCCTGCGCCTCCCCTCGCGCACTCTCAAAGTCAGCACCGCCCCCAGCCCCCGACAAAGCGCCCACGGAAGTCGCTTTAGAGGACATCCTGCGTCTCCTCACCTCTGCGTGGCGTGGGGTCGTCGGCGTTCAAGAGGGAGGCGGGACTTCCTGTCCCGTGAGGCCAGAACTTCCGGCAGAGCAGGAAGATCCATTCCTTCGCGGTTCCTGGCTGCAGGGCTGGGAGGGGAGGTTCAGGAAGGTCCCAGCTATTCCAGGGCGTCAGGTTTCACGACCTTTCCCCGGAGCCATGGTGAGTCCGCCTGTAAGGTCTTGGATAATAGTAATGGGAAGGAAGGGACTAGAAGGTCAGGGAGCCGGGCGGAATCCCTGGGATGAGCCAGAGTACTCGGGTTTCTGAGGAAGCAGCATTTGTTCCGCCTTTGAGACTCTGGCGGGGCCAGGGGTAACGGGTAACTTGTCTGGGAGTACCGAGTAGGTAGCTCGCGTGTTTGTGACTCATTCAGTGTGTATAGTTTGTGGCGCCAGGTGGCCTCAGAGTTGACCTTCCCTAGCTGACACCTCCTGTCCCTCTTTCCCACTGCCTTTCTCAGCTACAGGGCAGTGATCAGGAACTCCACATCATAGAAACGCCTTTAGCCTCCCCAATTTGGATCCCCTTCTTGTAGAGGATCAACACCTGTCCTAAAAGGAACAGCTAAGTCAACTTACCTTTCAAACCCATCCCGTTTGGAACTGGAAAGGTTATGTCAAGTAAAAAACAAGTCCAGAACTTAATAAGGAGAGGCTATTCGAAAGAATCGTTGCAAGGAATGGGGAGGACTATTGCAATTGGGAGGCTGCTCTGACGATGAGATTTACAAGTCTCTCTCAGAGTTTACTGAAAGGGTTTTTTTCTTTTATAGGAAGGAGTAAACAAGGCAGGAAAGAACCGAGTATGGGGAAGTGGGATGCAAGGGTGGCATGATTTTATTGTAGGTCAGAAAATGTTTTACCAAAGGCTGTCCTATTCCCAGAGAGGCTGTTAAGGAGGCCTTGTAGCCTAGCTCTGACTGAAGGTGGACCAAAAGTAGGTTAGAAGCATTTTGTTCCACATATCTTTGGGGACATGCAGTTCATCTGGTCATTTATGAGGCAAAGAATGGGAAATTGGAAGGTCTGTGTCTGGCCTTGTCATAGGTAAATCTAGGGAGGATCTCCTGTGGGTTTTATCCAAGTCACATAGGGAAGGATGGTACTTTGCAGTAGCCTTTTCCTGGAATACAAAAGGGCAGGGGGATTTCCAGGATCACAGGGCTGTGGTAAAGTTCAACATTGTTAGTTACTTGACAGTATAAAAGGTTTCAAACCTCAACTGCAGGACCTCCCCTTT
Organism: Tolypeutes matacus; assembly: GCA_026826555.1. NCBI lineage: Eukaryota > Metazoa > Chordata > Mammalia > Cingulata > Chlamyphoridae > Tolypeutes > Tolypeutes matacus. The sequence goes on from JAKSZT010054416.1 coordinate 24,274,076, forward strand.
TGGAATTTAGCTTCAGTTTGCCAGACTTTTTCAGGGTCAAATGTTGTCAGTGTTCAGCTATTGTGTGTGATGATTGACTTCAAATAACTTTGAGACTCAACTGTGTCTCAAATTCTTAACCAAAGAATTCAAAGAAATGTGGTATGTGGTTCCTGGTGCACTCTCCCAAATAACCTACTTCTTTTTAAGCATAATGATTGTTTAAACCTCAGTGAATAATATGGTTTGTATTCATTAAGAGTTTTCTTCCTTTTACACTAATAAAATTAGAGGTAGATAGGGAACAATAGAACTGTAATGAACCAAAGATAATTAACTTGGTCCTTCCTTGTCTCATTCTCTCTCTCCCCTCCCTTTTACAGAAAGGGAAATGTGCAGTGATTTACCTAAGGTAGCAATAGTTTGGCACAGCCTATATTAAAACTCACATCTTCACTTCTTAAATTTAAGCTCAATTTTTTACTTCATGGTTTGAAAAGTTGAAGCTAGAATATAATTAATATCCTTAAATTCATAATAGTCACAGAGAATCTGAATGTGAGCTTGTTCCCAGGATTCTGGAATACTAGAAGTATAACTGCTCTCCCCCGTCAGCTCAAAAAAGGTACTTAACGTTTTAAGCTAATGTAAAGTCAGGCTGTTTTTCAGAATGTCACTTAAGTACTACCAGGTACCAGTTGACTCTGTCCACAATGGCATTGCTTATATTTCTGGATCAGTTACTTAACTCACCTTTACCTTTCCTAGCTACGAAATTGATAACATCTTTCATTTGTGTATTCACAAAAATGATTACCAAAAGAAAGGGTAACCATTAAATGAAGTGAACCTGGGCTGAATTTATTTAGAATTTGGCTTGGTGGAATTGAGAACTTTTACACTGCATGGACCTCATGATATAATGAAAAGAAAACTAGACTTGAACTCAGAAGACTCAGATTCTGTCCATCATTAGTTACATGAATTTGCCAAAGTCACTCAACATAGATAAGAGTTCCCAGTTTCCTCCTAGATTAGAGAAGTGGGATTTGATGGGGAGCAGACTTTTACATTTATGATTCTTTGACTTCATTCAGGACTTTTTCCAGAGTAAGTCCATATTTCTGATTAAATAAAATTTAGCCTTATTTCCATGTTTTTCCTTGCAATTTTTGTTTCTCAAGTTTGACTTCTTTTATCATTTCCTTTTTCATTTTTTTATACATCATGTACTTAGAACCTTTGCCCATATGTTTGACCAGGTATTGTACTGTGTTCTTAAATATCACCCAAAGATAGAAAGCAACTCTTGGGACATCTTGATTTTTATTATCATTTTAATCAGTTATAAACTCATTCTGCTCTCTCATTCTCTGACACGTTATGTAGTGCTAAACTCAGTAGTTACCTATACATGTAATAGGCTTTTTAGATTGTGTGCTGTTGACAACAGGATTGTGGTTTGGACCAAAATTACTGAATAGTCACTCTAGTTTTTATGATTTCAAGTTGTGAAAATGGATAGTCTGTAGAAAATTTACCAAAGGAATAAAATTGTTTCTTCTATTGTACTTTCCTTTTTGAAAATTATAGAACAACTATAATCACATAGAAATCTTTCCACCATTCAGGGTGATTGGGGAGCAACTAAACTGTATTTTGTTGGGAAAAAAAGTGTTGCACACTTCTGCCCTAGTTATTGGAGTTAATGAGAAAGTTTTCTTTTGGGGGGGGTTGCAGTTTGGGAAGACATAATATGGTAATTGCTATGAGAAGTACAGGCTCACCCTGGAGATATTGTGAATTTGGTTTCAGACCACTGCAATAAAGCAACTATCGTGATAAAGCAAGTCACCTGAATTTTTTGGTTTCCCAGTGCATGTGGAAGTGATGTTTATACTATACTGTAGTCTGTTAAGTGTGCAATAGCATTATGTCTAAAAAACAATGTACATACCTCAATTAAAAAGTACTTTATTGCTAAAAATCGCTAACCATCTGAGCCTTCAAGGAATTATAAACTTTTTGCTAGTGGAGGGTCTTGCCTTGATGTTGATGGCTGCTGGCTGAGTAGGCTGGTGATTGCTGAAGGTTGGGGAGGCTGTTGTAATTTCTTAAAATAAGACATGGTTGACATTTGCTACATTGATTGAATCATCTTTTCACAAAAGATTTCTCTGTAGCATGTTGTGCTGTTTGGTAGTGTTTTACCCACAGTAGAATTTATCTCAAAATTGGAGTCAGTCCTCTCAAACCCTTCTGCTGCTATATCAACTAAATTTATGTAATATTCCAAATGTTTTATTGTCATTTCAACAGTGTTCACAGCATCGTCACCAGGAGTAGATTCCATCACAAGAAACTACTTTCTTTCCTCTTTCATAGGAAGCAATTCCTCATCCATTAAACATTTATCATGGAATGCAGCAATTCAGTCAAATCTTCAGGCTCCACTTCCAGTTCTAGTTCTCTTGCTATTTCCATCACATCTGCAGTACTTCTTCCACTGGAAGGGGTCTTGAACCCTTTAAAGTCATCATAAGGGTTGGAATCCACTTCTTCCAAAATCCTGTTCATGTTGATATTTTGACCTCCTCCCATGAATCATGAATGTTCTTACTGGCATTTAGAATGGTGTATTATTTCCAGAAGGTTTTCAATTGACTTTGCCCAGATCCATCAGAGGAATCACTATGGCAATTATAGCCTTACAAAATGTATTTCTTAAATAATGAGACTTGAAAGTCAGAATGACTCCTTGATACATGGGCTGCAGAATGGATGTTCTGTCAGCAGGCATGAAAAACAACATTAATCTCATTGTACATCTCCTTCAGAGCTCTTGGATGACCAGGGGCATGGCCAAGAGCAGTAATATTTTGAGCAGTAGGTCTCAACAGTGAGTTTAAAATAGTCAATAAACCAATGTTGTAAACAGATGTGCTGTCATCTAGGCTTTGTTGTTACATATTTAGAGCACAGGCAGAGTAGATTTAGCACAATTCTTAAGGGCCCTAGGTAGAATTTTCGGAATGGTAAATGATCATTGGCTTCAACTTCAGTCACCAGCTGCATTAGCCCTTAACAAGAGAGTTAGCTTGTCCTTTGAAGCTTTGAAGCCAGGCATTGTCTTCTCTCTAGCTGTGAAAGTCCTAAGAAGGCTTTTTGGGTACATTGAAAATGTTAGTGTATGAATTATCTTAATTACCTTCATGAATTATCTAGATCTTCTGAATAACTTGCTGTAGCTTCTACATCAGCACTTGCTGCTTCATCTTGTATTTTGATGTTATAGAGATGGCTTCTTTCTTTAAACCTCATGAACCAACCTCTGCTAGCTTCAAATTTCTGCAGATTTCTCCCCTCCCAAAGCACTGGATTAGGCTTTGGCTTAAAGGAATGTTCTAGTTGATTTGATCTTTTTTCCAGACCACTTAAACTTTCTCCAAATCAGCAATAAGGGTATTTTGCTTTCTTATCATTTGTGTGTTCACTGGAGTAGCACTTTTAATTTCCTTCAAGAACCTTTCCTTTGCATTCACGACTTGGCTAACTCTTTGGCACAAGAGGCCTAGCTTTCAGCCTATCTCAGCTTTTGACATGCCTTCCTTACTAAGCTTAATCATTTCTAGCTTTTCACTTAAAGTGAGAGACATGCAACTCTTCCTTTCACTTGAACATACTTAGAGGCCATTGTGGGCTTATTAATTGGCCTAATTTCAATATTGTTGTGTCTTGGTATACAGAGACCCAAGGATAGGGAGTGAGGGAGAAATGGACAGTTGGTGGAGCAGTAAGAATACATACAACATTTATTGATTAAATTGGCCATCTTATATGGGCACAGTTTGTGGAGTCCCAAAACAATTACAATGATAACATCAAAGATCACTGATCACAGATCACCATAACAGATATAATAGTAATGAAAAAGGTTGGACTATTGCGAGAATTATCAAAATATGACCCAGAGACATGAAGTGAGCACATGCTATTGGAAAAATAGCGCTCTTAGACTTGCTTGATGCAGGGTTGCCACAAAATCATCAATTAATAAAAAACACATTGTCTGTTTTATTATTATTAAAGTGAAGTGCAATAAAACAAGATATGTCTGTACATGTAATATGCTCAAAGAGTGCAGAGGAGAGAAATTAATTCTAACTTGGTGGGGGTAGTCATGTAGTAGGTGACATTTCAACTGAGTTTTGATAAGTAGGTTAGGACACTAGTTCTCAAACTTCAGATTTTTCCTGGTTTGAGGCTTTTGTGGACTCCAGAAAATCCTGTTCTTAAAGCGAACATATACTTGTGCCTGTAAAACTATACATGTGGTGGGACCTTTTGGTTAGATTTAGGTAAGGGTCCTTTGATTAAATTGCTTCAACGAAGAGCCTTTGATTACATTATGGGATCCTTTGAATTGAATTCAGTTGGTGGCCTTTCGTTGGAATACTTCAGTAAGGCATGACCCAGGGTGGGTCTTGGCCCTCTTGCTTGAGCCCTTTGTAAACAGGGGAAACATGTGGAGGAACACAGAGAAAGAAATCTGCCATATTATCCCCTCCCATGTGAGAGAGGCCTCCAGGGTTGCCTTCAGCCACAGAAAGATGAAGAAACTCTGAGAGGTTGAGAGGCTGAAGGCTGGAATCAGTGGGAGCAGCTTGAAGCTGAAAGAAATAGGCCTGGAGGAGAGGGGAGAGGTGATGGGGTTGTCATTATACTCTGTCATTGCCTGATTGCCCTCAGTTGCAATTCTGTGAGACTGCATCTCTGATGATGCCTTGATTTGGACATTTTCACCAGCTCAGAACTGTAAACTTTTACTCTAATAAATTCCTGTTTTAAAAACTAACCCATTTCTGGTATATTGCATTGGCAGCCTTTAGCAAACTAAAACAAGTTTACATAAGAATCACCTGTGATGCTTGTTAAACGTGCTTATCGGGGCCCCATTTTTGAGGGGTGGATTTTCTGCAATTAAGTCTGAGGAACCCTGCATTAGAGAATTTGATGGACATAATTAAAGGTTCATAAAGTTACTTCAGTTAAGATCAGCTGAATCAGGATGGTTCTTAATCGTATTACTGGAGGACTTATAGAGAAGGCCACAGAGAGAGAAGTCAAGGGGAAAGAACCGGAATCAGGAAGTCAGTGGTACCCACAGTAGAAGGGAGAATTTATTGTCATGTGTGTTGATTGCCGTTTGATAGAAAAACCATGGACCGAGGCTTGCTGGCAGACAGTTCTAGAATGCCATGGTCTTCAGGGAGAAAGCATTGCCTTGCTGATGCCTTGAATTGGGGCTTCTTCTGGCCTCAAAACCGTGAACTAATGCATTCCTGTTTTTTAAGCCAACCCATTGCATGGTATTTGTTTTAGCAGCTAGGAAACTAAAACATTGTGCTAGCTGAGTGATAAACAGACATACACAGTTTGAAGGATGGATTCTGGTCAGGTTTCATCAGTTAACCACAGAGTGGCAGATATTTGGGTTTCTTCCTCATTCTCTGACTTTCTTTTCTGATTTCTCTCCATCATTACTTCTTTCCTAAAAAGACTTGGTTGCAATAATATGCAAGACTGCTCTCTTGGCTAGTGTTTGGTTGTAAGGTTGATTCTTAAAGACTGTGACTTATCCTTTGGGCTTTGGTTCATTTTTTAAAAAAAGATTCTTTTGTTTGCTCTTGGGTAAAAGCTTAAAGCTTAAATTCACATTAAATTGATTTTTAAATATCAGAAAATATCCTGAAGCGTTCATTTCTAAGAGATAATTATTTTCTTATAGTCTTGGCATGCTTTTGCCCATGTTACTAAGAATGAACACAACTTTCCCCAAAGGAACTTTCCAGAAATAAAATGCCTTCCTGCTCTTCCTATTCTACCTATCATTCAATTACAGAAGTAATCTTTAAAGTTCTTGTGAAATGAATATTCTTAGTTTTGATTGAAATGATTGTAACTTTTGTTTCACTAGACAATTTAAAATTTCTACTCTTACTTCAAAGGTATTTGTTCATTTATTCATTCATTCATTCACTCATTATTAAATACCAGCTGTATGCTAGGTACTATTCTTGGCAACAGGGATGTAACTGTTTCCGAAACAGAGATAGTCCTTGCCTAATGGAGCTTAAGTTTTATTGGGAAAGTCTGATGAATAATCAGATGATGAGATAGATACATAACTTGTCAGTAGTGATAAATGCCACAAAGAAGGTAAAGCAGAGTAAAAATATAAATAGAAAATGATTGGGGTGGCTATTTCACATAGGGCATTTGGGGAAGTCTTCAATGAGGTAACATTGGAACAAATTTGAATTCATTCAAATGAATATATATATTCATGAGCTTCTGTACCTGGTACCAGTGAGTACATATTTGTGAATTCCTATACCTTTGGGGATTGAATCATGTCTTCCATAAAAGGTATGCTCAGGTGCTAATCTCTGGCCCTGTGGCTGTGAACCCATTTGTAAACAGGAGTTTTTAATATGTTAATAGTTAAGGTGTGCCCAAACTGAATGAGGGTGGGGCCTTAATCCAATATGGCTGAAGTCCTTGTAAGCGAAGAAAATTGGACATAGAAAGAGAAACCACAGGGAGAAACAAGAAGCTGGAAGTCAGTGGAACCCAGAAGAGAAAGAAGATACCGCCAAATGCATTGCCATGTGATGGAAAAGCCAAGGAACACCAAAGATGGCCAGACAGCCAGAAAATACCAACCCCTGGACCAAGCAAGCCTTTTGACCTCTGAAACTGAACCAATAAATTCCTGTTGTTAATCCAACCCAATGTATGGTATTTGTTTTAGCAGCTAGGAAACTAAAAAAGGAATAGATTTGGATTTAATATATATGAAAAAGCAGGCACAAAGCTCATGTTTCTAAATTATGTATAAATCTTTTAATGAATTTGTATATTGTCACTACTAAACAGTGAACAGAAAAATAATAGACGTGTTTAAAGGAACAAACCATATATAGTAATATTAAATTTTATTTAATAGATTGATTTTTTTGCCACAAATTATTACAAATTATTACAATTCTTGAGAGAATACAACTTATTTACTCAAAATATCCTAATTTTATACCCATATCTTTTACGTAAATAAAATAGGCAGTGACTTTGTTGTTAAAGTTGATTAAATATCTTTTAAATGCCTTTTGTGTTTTGGCCATAAACTATAAAATTTAGAAAAAGTCCTGAAATAATTTTAGCTTTTGTGGTTCTTTAATGTTGGTACTCAGGGTCTTAAAATCTGATTATAATGTTGTTGTTGTTTTAATATTTAATCCAGATATTACCAAAATCAATCTGCTCCTACATGGGTATCTAAAAATGACTTTGGGAAAAGTACAGATAAACACATGGCATGAAAGTCTACTTAAACTAGAAATAAATGATCTCTATGGTTTGACTCTTAAGATTCTGTGATTATGAATATGTGAATTTGTGAATATTTTGATATTTTAGACTTTATTTTTAAGATTTATTTTATTTTAGATTTTAGTTTATTTGAGAAATGTTTATTGAGGACTTCTGTTCCAAACTTTAAGTAAGGCACTAAGGAGTAAAAACCTAAGTAAGATGCTGTTTGCTTTACTTCAAGGAACTCAGTCTAAAAGGAAAGGTAGTTAAGTAAGTAAAATATAGTACATTTAGTTGGATGTAAATTGGGACACGAAGGATTATTCCATTTGTATGGCATTCAAGAAGGGTTTTGCAAAGAAGGCTTGATTGGACTGGATCTTTAAGGGTGAGTAGAAGTTTGTCAGAAGAATAAGAAATTGAGTTACTTTTCTTCAATAATAATAGCTACATTTATTGAACAGTGAATATCTGAGTTATAGACTCTACCTATATTAACTCACTTAAATCTTTAAGAAGTAGTTAAATCTTATAAAGTAGGTTTTTGTTTGTTTATTTGTATCTACATTTTACAAATGTAGTAATGAAGGTACAGCGTGATAAAAGTAATGTGTCCAAGATCACACAGCTAATGATGGTGGAACTTGACTTCTAACCCATGGTATTTGGCCACTGTGTGTTGTGCCAGTCTGATTATTGGTTAACTTTGATAAGTTTCAGCTTATGAAATGGTTTACTATCAGATGTTTAATCCAGTGTTTTAAATTCAAAAACACATTTTCTCTAGAAATACTGTAATTGTTGGTTATATTTCTGAAAAATTCCTCCAAACCTATGTAGTGCTTAATGGAACATCACATACACTATTGGAGAAATTAGTCCTTACTGTCATGCATAACGGTCATGATTGACATTTATAATTCACATGCCCAATAATCTGCCACTGCTGTAGTCAGTCATAATAAGAATTCTTCATATCCCTTCCACATTAATTGCATCTAGTTAAGGCACTCCTCCATACCAGAAGCATTGGTATCCTTTAGGCCTAGGGATAGAGCCTTAGTAATACTGATGAGGTGAGGAACAATTAGAGAAATGGGGATGAGGAGTTGTGGAAAATTGGAATTTCTTATTTAGTGTGTCACACTTGGTTCCAAGCTTGTCTCACAGTAATCCCATTCCTTTTCCTCTCCTTTCTTTCCACTTGGACTACCTATTGCTTGCAGCTAGGCCTTTGTTTCCTCTCTGAGTTGTAAAGAAGAATGCAATCTGGTAGAGTACCTTGCCTGCTCTTGTATCCATTCCACAGATACAGTCTAAGGTTTTCCTATATTACCATGTTACTTTCTCCTCTCTGTCTTGTCTGTCTGTCTGTCAGTCTACCCATTCACCCACCCTTCTATTTAGTATTTCTTTATTCCTATAAAGATCTTTTAGGGGGAAAATTAAAGTTTTAGATAATGATGGATCTTTGCAATAAAACTTCTTGAAAGTAGAGGTTTGTATTGTGAAGAAGACATGAGATGGAAATTCTAACAGGCATTTCTATCAGTAGTAATTAGTTAGGAAGAAGGAACTTCAACAAGCTGTTCTGCTCAGTAATATAAATATATGATTATAGACGTCAAACAGTTAATGCCACAAATACTTGGCACTGTTAGTCGATGGCTGCTTTTCTTTCTTAAGTAAGCTTAATATTTTTATCTTTGTGATAAGAATAGAAGCCTTTTGAAATATTAATGTTAGTTGCTTATTTCTTTACATAGTTATCTCTGTCTACCTTTAAACAGTGTTCAGCTGATTTTTGTTGTGTTTTACTTGGTGATTGCTACTGTTTGTCCCAATGCAATGGTCCACTTAGAAAAAGCATAGCTTCCTGCTTTGTTTTAGGAAAGTCATACTGGATGATTCTGTTCCATTAAAGCCAAAACCTCATTAATTTGAATATTTATAAAGTATTTTTATCATTTCAGCAGATTTTGGCCATTTTTATGATGAGGATAAATGATTGATTAGAAAATAATTCCAATGAGTTATAGTTTGTGGGGATAAGTAATTAAGTGTACCATAACATGAAACATTTGTTTCTGGATTCAGTCTTGCTCATAAGAGAAACCATGACATTTTTCCTCAGAAGTTTTGTTTTTATTAGAAGTTAAATTCATTCATAGAATTTTACTTGTTTAAATTGATGCTTAGTGCCCACCCCCTTCTTCTATTAGATTAATTAACATTAGGACCATGACTTCTCATTGTGTCATTCATTCCTGTACAGTTTAGGTGCCTGTGTAGATCAGAGGATTCATATCGAATATACCAATCTCATGTTACAATCTTTCTTTAAGACAAAAGAAATCACATATGGTGATTCTAGCAATCCAAGAAATTATAACAATGAGGTGGAGCCAGTGGCCACTTGACACTTTTGGGGTAGGGAGGGGATGAACAGTTGAAATACAGGGGCTTCTTTGGGAGTTGGAGGTTGTCCTGAGTACTGTTGTGGCAACGGATGTAGGCCATTTTAAATCAGCACACACCACTCAGAACTGAGTGGGAGAGAGTGTGGTCTACAGTGTGAACTGTGGTCTATGGTTGGTGGCAAGGCTCCAGGATGTGTAAGTTCATTGAGGGTGGTGGGCCACACTTGTGGGAGATGTTTGTGTGGGATGTGGTGGGAGGTGTGGGAGGTGGGCAACATGGGAATCCCAGTGGGTTCCGTGTAATGTTTTGGGTAATCTAAGCACCTCTGAAAATATATGTGTGTATATATATATATATAAATAAATAACATTTTTGTAAGCAAATACACATATATGCATTTATATTTATATATCATTTTGCAAATGTTTGTATGTATTGTGAGAATTTTTGATTTTTACCCATAATAAAAAAAAAAAATAAAAAAAAAAAGTAAGTAGAAAAGAATCTGGAAAACAGAATTAGAATTGCCAAAAAGATAAATTTCTAGTCAGTAGGGACAGATAGGAAAGCTTTGGAAACATTCATTGTAATGCAGGCCGTAATTTTAATTGAGACATTTAATTCCTTAAGATTGAAATTCTTTTCTTTTTTTTTTTTTCTTTCTTTCTTTCTTTTTATTTTTTTAAGTTTGGCTTGACTAGTTCTGTTTTTTTGTGTGTGAGAGGTACCAGGGCTGGGGCTTAACCTCTGACCTCATATGTGAGAAGCCATACGAGGTCAGAGGTTAACCTCTGAACCACTGAACCACATCGGCTCCACTGAGATGGTTTTTTCGTTTGTTTGCTGCTTGTTTGTTTTTAGGAGGCACTGGGAACCGAACCCAGGACCTCCCATGTGGGAAGCATGCATTCAACTGCTTTTGAGCCATAGCCACTCCCCAAAACTTTTCTAATTTGATTTCAACTAATATTTATTGAGTGCTTATTCTTGATTTTTATAGTTTCTCAATCATATCAAAAGTGTTTAAGATCATCATAGTTCTTTTTCTTAATAGCCACTAAAAGGAAATGTTTTAGATCATAAAGCAAATGAATACTTGAAGGAGAGAATTGCCAGGTATCTGAGATAGATTTTAAAAACACTATAGAACTCTTGGTATCAAAAGACTTTCCTGAGAGAAGTTTCCACTAACTACTAGTTGAGGTGAGAATGCTATAGATGGTGGCTAGTTGGAACTTAGTGTATTCCTTTCTTTCAGGTCTCTTATATTAGCTTATTTAATGCTTATGAGGAGGGGATTATTCATTACCATTAGGAATAATTATACATCATTGGTTTTGATGGTGGTTTAGAAATGACACATCTGTGAATGCCAAGGGTCTGTTGTATATTTAATTAAAATATCACAATAACAGATAAGATTTGCCCAGGATTTTAGAGATTTGCCAGCTCTTGTCAATTTATAGATAGGAATAAGTCCCAGAGAGGGTTTGACTAATTGCTGTGTGGTTACTTATTGGCAGACTACTTCAATCCTTCTATGTTTAATTATTTAACCCATTCACTGTGACTGCGTCTGTCTAACATGGTTTATGTCAACACTAGAGGTGCACATGAAATTTTCTTGGCTTTTGTATATGGGTTAAAATTTGGAGTTAAACAAATTTTTATTTTAAATTTGCTTAATGAAGCTTTATTTTTAACCAAAGTTGTAATTTTTAGTTTGTTTAAAAGAATTTGTAACACAGATACCTATTGCATTAAATTGAGAGGATTATGTTATTAAAATAGATATGTGGAAAGTACAATACATTATCTTCTGATTTTAAAATGAAAAATTTTCTTCTTTATGCTAAAAATTAGTGCTTGACACAGAGTAGGAACTAGAATGCACTGAAGAACAGCAGGCAAGCTGATGCTTTATCCTTTATTTCATTCAAAAGAGAAATATTACTCAACTTGTATTGAAAACCTACCATGCCAGGTACTTTGCTTGGGTGAGATGAGACTGAAAAAAGATATGAAATGCAATTTTAGTGGGGGAGATAGCCTTAAATTAGTGGTCATACTTGATGTTAAAGCCTGATTTGGAATTATATACATGTTTTTTAGTAGATGCTGGAAAGTCAGGGAAGGTTTTATAGAGGAAGTCATTGTTGAAGAATGAATAGTAATTGGTCTGAACAAGATGATTTGTAAATTTCAAATATGTCTTTTAATTTATTAATTTTGCCTAAAAGCTCCTTTGAATATATACCAGTGGGGATATTGTCTACAATGTTAGAAAATACTCTTACATTTAAGTAACTGGCAGAATGTAGGGATGCCTTCTTCCATTGAACTTTTGTTACTTATGATACATTTGTGAATATCTTGGCTAGAGATGATGTGGCTTGTTAACATCTTTAAAAATATTTCCTTTTTCATCAACATTTTAAAATTATGGTATTGCTTTATATGGGATACTCCATAATTTATTCAGCATACTACAATTGTGGGAAATTATATTTTAAAATAACTTAATTTCAGCACCAATTTATTAAAATAGTTTTTGAAGTATATTTAATTAGAATGCTCTCTATTCTTATATATTAAAAAAGCATCTTTATCCTTGTCGTCTCGTTTGTTGTTGTTGATCTTCCATTTTGCCTTAATTTAAATTGAGGAAAATATCTTAAGTTTATTTCTAAATTTAATCAAATTCTGAAAAGTGACTGTATACTGTCACATTAAGCAGAAAAGTCTGGAGCTGCTGTTTTGAATATAGTTATGTCAAGTTCATGCATTCTACTTTGTTGTAGGTTTAATCCTTAAATTCAAGGTGTATTTTGGTATTTTATTTAGGATTTTTGCCTTTTGACTTTAGTTTTAAAATTCATGAAATTTCTTTTTTTTTAGATTTTATTTATTTATTCATTTATCCCCCCCTTGCTGCTTGTGCTCGCTGGGTCAGCTAACCACGCCGTACGGGCGGGCTTGCCTTCACCAGGAGGCCCCTGGAACCGAACCCGGGGCCTCCCATATGGTAAACGGGAGCCCTACTGATTGAGCCACAGCCGCTTCCCTGAAATTTCTTATTTCTCCTTTATTGGAAAATAGTAAAAATTTCTGCTTGTGCTCTTTTCTTTAAAGAAATTACGAACACGTTTTGTACTGCTGAGCAATGATAATGGCAAACAAAACTAATTCTGTGAAATTTGAAAACCCGTATGCTTGAGTTCAAATAGTATTTGTTGATAATTGTGTTTTACAGTTGCCTTTCTCTCACTTTATGTTCTTTACATATAATTTTTTATATACTTTTTAATTTAAAAAATATAGTTTACATAAATGTTACATAAAAATGTAGGGGATTTCCATATGCCCTGCTCCCTACCCCTCACACATTTTCCTGCATTAACAACATTCTTCATTAGTGTGGTACATTTGTTAAAATTGATGAACACATTTTGGAGCATTGCCACTAAGCGTGGATTATAGTTTACATTGTAGTTTACACTTTCTCTCACACATTTTTGTAGTTACAACAAGGTATATAATGGCCTGTATCTGTCATTGCAACATCATTCAGTACAATTTCCAAGTCCCAAACATGCCCCCTATATTATACCTATTTTTCTTCTCCCTCCCCTCAGAACCTCCAGTGGACACTGCCTCCACATCAGTGATAAAAGTTCTTCCATTCCTAGAATCACAGTAAGTCTGTGGTAGATAATGGTAAGTCTATTTTAGTCCATCATTCGTCCCCCAGTCCTGAGGATTCTGAGATGGTAATGCCCACTCTGCCTTTAATTGAGAGGGGGCTTAGATCTCATGAGGCAGATGGGTGGCACTATTTTGCTTGCAGTTTCAAACTCTCTCTGTTCCTTAATATGGTAGTTGTCCATCATCATCTCCTTGTTAGTTGTCCTGGGTGAGTCCAATGAATTGGAGAGTAGATGTTGCAACTCTTTTGAGATTCAGGGCCCAACTGGTATATGGACAGCTCAAAGATTTAAGTCTCTTGGGCATACACCTATCTACTCCAGTACTAACTATAGGTTCATATATAAGGAGCAGAAGAGCCATGTGTAGGGAAACCACAACTGAGTCCAACTCTGTCACACTGGGGAACAAAAATTCCACAGTAGGGAGCATGGCAGGGCACCAAACTCCTGAGCTGTCTGCCCTGTCTCTAGTGTCTGGATGTCTCCAGATCCCTCAGGAGCCCTGCTATTTGAGGCAATATTTACTTCAGCAGTCAATGAGATCCTGCTGGGACATGCATAAATGTAACCTCTGGAATGACCTCCTGACCTACTTTCAAGTCTTTTAGCCATATAAACTCATGTCTTTACCCTTTCCCCTTTTTGGTCAAGGTCTTTTTGCAGTTGGATTGCTAGTTGGTACTTGGTAGTAATCCCTTCGTGCTAGGGAGACTCATCCCTGGGAGTCATGTCCCATGTTGCAGGGAAGGTAATGCATTTATATGCTGAGTTCAGCTTAGAGAGAGGCCACATTTGAGCAACAAGGAGGCTCTCAGGAGGTAACTCTTAGGAAGCCTATAATACTAGGCTAAGTTTCAATTTCAAAAGTAAAGCTTCATAAGTACAGTCATCCGTGTCAAGGGCCTGTCATTGGTCCATCCTCCTTCACTAGTCACTGCCCTTGTACTCAGGGGATTCTTGCTGTCCCATTAGAGAATGTGGCAGAGCTCCCCAGGATGGGAATTCAATATTCTTAGGGTTATTGTGTGAATCTCCACCCATCGTGACAATCCCCCATGAACACTTGAACACATTCATATGCCTTATAGGTATGCCCCAGGTGAACCTCCTCCCATGCATCCCCCATCACTGACACTCCACACCAATTGTAACCCTGCCACAGTTGTAACTCTTCTGTGATCTAAAACTTTTTGAAAAATGAAGCCAACAAAATAACCAAATACAATTAATAAGAAAATGTAATGATGGGTTTTAAAATAACAAAATACAAAAAATTTTAAAATAAATTTGAAATAATAAATAATAAATAGAAAATTTAAAAAAAATTTGACATTGTCTTTCATCACTATAAGATCTGTTGTCTTGTATGTACAGTGACATTTTCTTCTGTTTATTTCCTTAGTGTCCTATTTTTTTATTTTTTATTTTGTCTTCAGAGAATCTTTGGGTTACAGAAAACTCATGTATAGATTATAGCAGATCCCCATATACCCAACATCCTCCCCCTATTCCCTTTCCCCTATTAATAACATTTAAATGTGGATGGTATATTTGTTACAATTGATGTACAAATATTGAAACATTGCTACTAACTGTGGTCAATGATTTACGTTATGATTTACATTTTGGACTGTACACTTTTATAAATTGTGATGAAATTTAACATGGCCTGTATCCATCATTGCAAGATCATGTGGAACATTTGGGGCCCCCAAAATGCCCCATGTTGCATCTATTCTATTCCTCCCTCCTCTTCCCCTCGGGACCCTCGGAAACCACCAAACTTCATGCCTTGAAGAACAAGATTCATAGTTACTTCCAACTACATTGAGGACTTGACATAATGATCTATCCTCCTCTATTAGGCACTGCCTATTCTCTCAAGAGACTCCTGCTCCTCTATTTGAGAACATAGCAGGACTCCCCAGGATGGGAGTCCATCACCTTCCCACTCATTATGTGGGTCTCCACCCACTGATACAACACACTATGACAAAATGAACACACATACTCCCTAGAAGCCTGCCCCAGGTGTACCCTGTCCCAAATGCCCCCCACATCCAACCCCCTAAATTAGTAACCCTCCCCTGCCATATTGCCAGAAGAACATTCCCAATGTTGTAGTTTCAATCAAATACCTGCAAATCCCCAGAGTTTATCTGCTCTCTCCACCAGCCCTCCTTCCAGTTCCATGAACAGTCCACCCTACCCTCCCCCTCACAAACCAGCACTGCCCAACCCAGTAGTATCACTGTACCATTGTCATGCCCATCCACTGCAGATCTGTACACTTAAACCTTATCATAGACTTTGCCCATGTGGGCATTGATTCACAACCTTCTCTCCTTACTGTCTCCTGTAAACCTATCTTTCAGACTCTAGATGAGTCTGCTCAATTTGCTTATTTCATAGTAGAGGGGTCATATGATATTGGTCCTACAGTGCCTGGCTTGCTTCACTCAACATAAGGTCTTCAAGATTCCTCCATGTTATCCTGTGTGTTAATACTGCCTGCCTTCTTACAGCTGAGTAATATTCCAATGTATGTATATATCACAATTTGTTTATCCATTCACCTGTTGATGGACATTTGAGTTGTTTCCAGCTTTTGGTAATAGTGAATAATGCCACTATGAGTGTTGGTGTGCATATATCTGTTCGTGTCCCTGCTTTCAATTCTTCTGGGTATATACCCAACAGTGGGATTGCTGGATCATACCGCCAAACTGTCCTCCACAATGGCTGCACCATTCTGCATTCCTACCAGCAGTGGATGAGGGTTCCCATTCTTCCATATCCTCTCCAACACTTACAGTCCTCTGTTTTTTTAATAGCCGCCGGTCTTATGGGTATAAGATGATATCTTGTTGTGGTTTTGATCTGCATTTCCCTAATAGCT
Organism: Tolypeutes matacus; assembly: GCA_026826555.1. Classification (NCBI taxonomy): domain Eukaryota; kingdom Metazoa; phylum Chordata; class Mammalia; order Cingulata; family Chlamyphoridae; genus Tolypeutes; species Tolypeutes matacus. The sequence goes on from JAKSZT010054416.1 coordinate 24,290,456, forward strand.
AGTGATGTTGAGCATCTTTTCATGTGCTCTTTAGCCATTTTTATTTCTACATATAATTCTATTTGTAGTAAGTTTAACCTATATAAAATTGCCCTTTTTTGTAGGTCAGAACAGTTAAATATCAGTGATTTCATATTGTCTGATCAATAACTCTAATAAGTTAAATATCAATATGTGATCTTATTCTTCTTTAGCTGCTTTCTTATCAAATCTTTCTTTTCTTTTCATTTCAAATTTTGCATAGTCTTCCTTTTCTTAATTTCAAGCCAGTTTACTGTATATATAAGGGTTGGAATTATGTTATAAAACCAGGTAAAGGCCAATATAGTCCATATAATCAATCCCAGGATACTATAGATAGTCCATTCTTGTCTATTCTTTTGCCTTTCTTTTTCCATTTTCAAACATTTATAATCTTGGTTTTTATCTCATGACATTTTTTTCCCTTCTAGATGGGAAAAAAGGTCTTTTCTCAATCTTTGTCCATTTTGCTGCTTTTTAGGACTGTTTGATCTGACAATTAGCCTGGATTTTCCTATCCCTGTAACTTCCATAGGACCTAATTCCAGATCAGTATCTATATCTACTAGAAATCAGGACTCTAGAATCTTGACCAGGTTTTTCCTATTACACTGACCAAGTTCATGTAATCTCTGAAAATCTTAGTTTTCTAATTTACTCTTTTTAAAAAAAAAAATTATTTATTTATTTATTTCTCCCCCCACCCCCTTGTTGTTTTGCGCTTGCTATCTGCTCTCTGTGTGTTCTTCTTTGTCTGCTTGTCTTCTCTTTAGGCAGCACTGGGAACCGATCCTGGGACCTTCCGGAGTGGGAGAGAAACGCTCAGTCTCTTGAGCTACCTCAGCTCCCTGGTCTGCTGTGTCTCTTATTGACTTTCCTCTCTGTCTCTTTTTGTTGGGTCATCTTGCTGCATCAGCACTCCTGCACGGGCCAGCACTCCTGCGTGGGCCAGCATTCCACACAGGCCAGCACTCCGCATGGGCCAACTCTCCACTCAGGCCAGCTTGCTGTTCAGGCCAATTTGCCTTTCACCAGGAGGCCCTGGGAATCGAACTGTGGACCTCCTATATGGTAGATGGGAGCCCAGTCACTTGAGCCACATCTGTTTCTCCCAGTTTACTCTTACCACCACATCCCATTGTGCTTCTGTTCATTAGGATGAAGTCTCATAAAGTCGTACATTTTTCTTATGCCTTTGGCTTCATCTGTTTCTGATTAAGTGACTGTATTCCCACACTTAACTTCTTTCTAGAATATTCAGCACCCCCTCCCCATATTGGTTACTTGCCTTTTGCCTTAAACATGTATATTTTTCTCTTTATAAAAATATGTTATTATATTGGAAGCATTCTTGTAACTTTAAAATTTTCCTTTTACTACTTCATTTCTCTGCTGCATAATTATATCCATTATTTCCATTTTGTCTTTACATAATCTTCTGGTTTTTGATCTATTGAAGCTTTCCTTGCAGAGATAATTGCTAATATCACGCCTAATTTCTTTTTTTAGTCTCTAAATATCCTCTTCATTCTTTTTTATTTGCTCTTGTTTTTGAAGTTGTTTTTGTTCAGGCTATTAAGATTGTTGCTTGGACTTTCAGTGTATTTTTAATTGAGTTCTTTGTTTCCAGTTACTTTTACTGCTCCAATTGATTTTTCCACTGTAGAGTCAGACATATCCTTCCAAAATATATTTGATTTGGTTACTCCAGACTTAAGATCCTGGTGTTACTGTCAAGTACCTGCAGAAAAGTCCATTGTGTGCCCCTCCCCTTCCAAGGTTTAGCCATGTGGAGCTTCTCATTATTTCTGCATCATGCCATTTGTTCTCTTCATACAGGTAGGTATTTCCGCCCAAACTTCTCTTTGTATTCTCACAGTGGGATGCTTTTTTTTAACCTTGAAGACTAGTTCAGATGTCATCTGTGACCAGTCTTTCCCATGTAGATTTAATCATTCCTTTATTTGGCGTGCCCCCGTAACACTGGGCACTGACCTCTACCATACTGCTTATCACATTTTATTTGTAGCTGGCAAACAAAACATTTTATTTGTAGCTAGTTTGGCTAACACTTTGAGAGCTTGATAAATCAACAACATGCTGGAAGAAATAAGTTATATCCTCACACCTTGAACTTAGATAAGGATTGGTTCCAAGGCCTAAGGTTGACTAGATTGTAGCCAAATCAGTGGTATTTACATGTCAAAAGTTAGAATAATTTTTAGATAATTTTATCTAAAGAAAGGTAGTATGAATAGGAAGGTAGTTTTATCAGTGGAAAGCCTAGGAAAACAGTTTAAATAGCTAGAATTGAATTGATTTATGGTCTAGACAGGTATTCTATATATTTTGTAAGACTTCGGCGCTGCCTGAATGAAATATTCCTCAGTGATATTTGTTGTTTTTTTTCCTTTAAATTGCTTTCTCAAAATGTAGCCTACTTACAGTTTGGCTTCCAATGTAGCATTAATTCTAGAGATCACTTAGTGAACTTGAGCCATCTGACCCATTTCGTAGATTCATGTGTGGTACAGCCAAAAAGCAGATGTTTCACTGTAAATTGATTTATAAAACTCATAAAAATTTAATTATTGTGAGTCTCTTTCTGTAGATTTATCATCCTTACTCTACAAGCAAAAGCATGTTTCTATGTATTCTAAAAAGCTGAGGATGCAGCCATGGTACTATCCTTGGAATACCTGTCAGAGACGTTAGCCCTCTTTCTTGAGTTGCCTTCAATCTACTTTTCTGTCAGTTGTTCTGGTAGTGTCCAATCACCCAAACTAAAATATCCTGAAATGACTTGACAAATTCCTCAGTTTTATTCTACAATTGTTTTCGTTCATTTATAGTCACACTCAAAGTTTGACTAGTTTTTCTTCTGAAGTACCCTTTATCTTTGTTCTTTCCTGCCTTGTCTCAATTGCTTCTACCTTAGTGTTAGGTTTTGTCTTTAATTGATTAATATACCTCTTTCAGTCTAATTTTCCTTATTTGTTACTTGTATTATTTCATTCCCCGTACCCCTGTCTATTTAGGAGTCTTACAAGGTGATTTTAAAAAAAAACAACTCAGCTAGAGGCTCTCAACAGTCTCACAATTCCTTGCCATATACTGAAGTCTGCTTTAGTTGAGCCAGTTTTTTCAGTGTCCCATGTATTCTCTATGTCCACCTCTGTCACTTAGCCTGGAATTCCCTTTCGTTTACTCTTCCATCTGTGTAATTTCAGTTTCTATCTTAGATTTCATCTGCCCTATGAAACTTTCATATCCAATTTTCAAATTTTCTATAACTTTTTCAATGTACTGTGTGATTTTGTGCTTAATTAAATGTTGTAATATATTGTTATCAAATATGTTAATCTTGTCTATGACTTTAAGTTCTGTTAAGACAGGTTCTTTTGCAGTAATGCTGTTCATTTACTCAGCGAATATTAAGTGCCCTACCGTATAGCCTGAACTATTCTAAATGGCGTTGCTCTAAGTGTTTGTAGTGTAGCAGTGAAACAGATAAAAATCCTTGTGCCCAACTAATAACAACCTGCAAGATACTGGATGCATATTAGTTAGCATACATTTGTTAATTGAATTTTCATTTGCTTTTCCTATTTATAGATTTAATTTCGATAGTGACGTAATTTGGATTTACAGTGATTTTTTTTTTTTTTTTTATTTGACTGAGACCCTTATTCATTTGCCATCTAATGTATGTTAATGTATTTGGTTCTTGTCATCAAAGATAGACTGCAGTCCTATTCCCTGTAGTACTGCTGTACTACCTTTCATACAGTCCTCCTCATCATACCTGGGCTATTGTTTTAGTGTCCTTGGACTGTCCCTCACCCATTCTTTACATTGCGTCAATAGTGTGATTTTTCTGAAATACTGATCTGATCCTGTTGCTTTTCATGAATTTCCTATTGCCTTCGGTTAAATTCTAAACTCCTTAGTTTTGTCCTTCAGTATCTAGCTTCTGGCTACTTTTTCTGTCTTATCATCCCATATGAAGCAGTTTATCACTGCTGGTTCACCCAACTTTGAGTCCACTATGTCTTGATTCATGCCTTTTCCCACCTATTTGCCCCCGAAACCTCTCCTTTTTGCTGTGTTTACAGAATCCTCTTTCTGTCCTCTCATCACATTGTATGTACTCTAATTGTTTGTTTACTCACTTAGTGGACTGGTTCTCCCTATTGCTAGCAGACTAATGTCTGACACTTGAAGTTTGTTGCTTAAATTTTCATTGAATGCACTAAATAAAAAAGCATTAGGTTGGAAATTAGGGGTCTAGGTCCCAGGTAAATCTGTAACTAGATTGTTCTGTGATTTTGATTGTTTGGACTCTGGTTTCCTCATTTGTAAATTTTTCAGATTAAATGTTCAAAGTGTGGATTCTAAGATTTATATTAACCTGGATCAAAATGACAAAGTTTACACCTTTTGGAGTAAAAATTATTTGAGCATATCTAAGAAGTCTGTTTCAACATGTCTTACTAAAACATCTAAACAGTTAAGAAACAAAAAATAGCGAGGTCATTGGGTAATAGCCTCTTTCCTTTTCTTCCTTCTACTTATTCAGGGAGATGATAATTGAAACCATTCAGGGTGGTCTGAGTCTCAAGTATATATGCAAATATGCCTTCTATTGGTAAACAACCTATTCTTTGTTTCAATCTGTTTGTCAGCAGGAGAGCTAGTTTAATGAAACATAGCAAAATGTCAACTCCACTGAGGTTGAGACAACCTCTGAAGTTTGAATTTTAAAATTGCAACATGTTTGTATTTACATTTTGGGAATTTTATTTTCAGTATTGACAAGGTAAATTACTGCTATTTGGTGTATTTTATTTCTTGGAGAATTGGTTTAATTTTTCTTGGTAAGAATTTTTTTAAACCTACCCAGAAACTATTACTGACAAAAATTGAAATGATCATTCTTCTAGAAACCAAAGGCAAATAACTTTCTTGCTCTTCATGGCCTCAGGTTAATAGATGTGGAAAGGTTGAAACCTAAGTTGCCCCAATGTTTCACCCTTCTTGGGTGCTTATGAGCTATTTCATAAACGACTTTCCTCAGTTCCAGTTATCAAGAGAATCGAGGCCTAGGGCAGTGAATCCAGTCAGAAATCATCTCTTTGGTCAAGTTATTGTTTTGAAGTGTTAAAAAAAAACTCATTAAGACTACTTGAGTCAATGACCCATATGGTTGTGTGTTTGAGACCATAGCCCTGATGGACTTCAGTAGCTTCACTGCATCTCTGCCCAGTTTGAGTCTTCTGTTGTGAAATTTATGTTAAATTTATATAAGTATTTCCCTTTAATTAGACAGAAGTAATTGAAAAATATTCAGGAAATTTGACTTTTTAAAATTAAACAGTTCAGAAATTCTGCTTTTGTATAAACTTGGACATATAGTTGGAGAAAAAGGCAGTGCTCACTGGGACACAGATACTGATGATTGGAGGCAGGAAGTTTATTGAGAAGCTTTCGCAGCGGATGGCGTCTGAAGAATAGACTTCAGCCCACCTCTGGAAGGTGGTGGATATGACTTTATACAGTACATCAATAGGTGGGGAAACGTGGGGAGGGGGAGAGACTGAGTACAGTCTGGGACCAATAAGGAGCTGTAAAAGTGAATTCTTCTATGTATGGCTTGGGGGTAGTGGGCTAGGAGGTGGGGTATTCTTGGAATGTGGGAGAGGTTGGTGGGGCCTGGGCCCCAAAGGGGTGAAGGTCCTTATCTCCTCCACTCCCTCTGTGGTATAGATCTTTTGTTCATTCTTGGGGGGAGATGAGCTGCCTCTACTAGCATACGCAGGTCTTATGACCTATTAATCATTGCAAACCTCTTAAGGGGGAACCTTTAATACATACATAGATGCTCAGTTGTGTAGCAAAGACAGGATTATTAGAATTGTTTGAATTTTAAGTGGTTGTGCCTCTTAGTGACGATGAGGCTATGTATTTTAATATCTTAATCCCTGGCACGTACATTGTAATTGTAGGTTGTGTAGTAATGTCTTAAAATTTGACCTAAGTCTGAATAATATTTTAAATTGATAACAGATAATTCTGGAAAATTATTGCCATTTGAATATTTTTTGCCAGGACTCTTTTCTAAACATTTATGAAAAATGATAACTTTGGTGAAATAGTTTCTACGTAACTTTTAAGGTACCTCTACGGAAGATTATATAGATTCCTATATTAAGATAAAGTGGCATATTTTCTTTCAGCACATATATAGTTATTTTTCACGTAACAGCAAATATATTCCAGAAAAGATTTATTGACTTCTGTTATAAAGTTGGAAGAAGGCTTCTATTAGATAGTAATATATTTAGCACAGTTTATAGATGAGATTTTGGGAAAGTATGTCCAGTTTCATTTAGAAAGAGGCAAATGGCACAGTGACGGAGTGAAATGGAATGAGTTTAACTTTTGCATTGAACAGTTTTTAGTCAAACATTTATGACAGCAACAAGAATGTGCCAATTGTACCATGGTGTTTGCCTTTCTCAGGGTTGTTCTCTTTAACTCCTTTGCCACTATATGTGTTCAATATCTCTAGAACTCATTTCTCTCTTGGATACTAGAGATACCACTGTAATTTAAAGGTTCATTATTTCCGGTCTGGATTATTGCAGAAATCTAGTTGATATTCTTAATTCTCATCAGTCTAGTCTGTGGATTCATTTTTTATTTGTTTTTTCTTTTACATGGTTTACATCCTCAATCTGGGTCTGTCAGGAATATCTCATTATGCTTTGTGGGTTGGAGGAAGGGGAGAGAGTGGGATGGGGTGTCCCCCTTCCCCAGTTTACCACATTCTATCATATATGCCTTTTCAATCAGTCTTTCTGAAATACCATTTAATAGTTGTGACACTTATTAAATGTGATTAAGATATGATTTCTGCTCTTAAGGAGTTTACATTCTAATTTATATGTTTGTGAGAGATTGCACCAGGTGCCCTTAAATTCTTTGATACTATCACTTATATCTTTCAAAGCTAGGTTGAGGTTCACTTTGTCCACAAAACTTTCTGTAACTAAAATCTAGTATTTTGCTTATAATCTCAAATGGACCAACCTTCTGACATTCTTGCTAATGTATTTCTTGGCCTTGTTCCTATCTAAAAGAGTTCTTTGTAATGATATTCGTTGTATGGTGATTGAAGAACTTCTATTACAAACCACACAGAGACTAGTGTAATAAAATCAAGTGGTAGAAATGTGAAAGAAAAAGGTAGAAATGTGAAAGAAAAAGGTAAAAATGTGATCTTTGATTTAGGTTAATATAAAAAAATGGGATGAACATTAACCAACTGGTAAGAGTTTAAGTCTTTAAAATACTCACAGATAAAACCATGATTGAGGCAGGTTTGGTAGATAACATTCCTATTAAAGACTGAATTTAGGTGTGTTTTTTTGTTGTTGTTGTTGTTGTTGTTTTGAGGCCTGTCTGTACCTATTTTTTCTCTTTCCTTAACTAGGCAGTTGATCTTTCACTGATTCGTAGAAGCTGTCGCTATATACTATATAACAAGTAAATTTTCCCTTTGTGATATGAATTACAAATACCTTTCCCTCAGTTAGCCCTTTGACTTTATGTTGTGCTTCCATGTAGAGTTTTTTTTTTTTTTTCTTTCTAGTCTTCTTTTATGACTTGAGATTGATGCCATTTTTAGAGAGGGCTCCTCTACTTTTGAAATTATATTTTTAAAAATGTCTTCTAATAGTGAAAGCAATGACAGTAACAGTAAATAGAACTAACATTTATTGGCTGTTTACTCTCTACCAGGCACAATTCCTAACCACATCTTGGTGAGATAGGTGGAATTATTACCTCCGTTTTATAGAAGAGAAAACAGAGGTATAGAATGGTTAAATAACCTGTCCAAAGTCATACAGCTAGTAGATAGCAGAGACTTACTAGCTCTGCTATCCAAAGTCTATGCTCTTAAACCAATATGCTATACTGCTTCTTTTAAAATGTTTTAAGTTTTATTATGTACTTTTTTGGTATGTTAGGTTTGAAGTAAGAATCCATCAGGAGGCAGATGGGGCCACGTAGCCCTGATGCCCAGTCCCTTTGGCCCTGGAGCAGCATCTGGGTGGGATCCAGGAGAGGTCTGCTCCCCACCCCCACCCCCACCCCCACCCCCGCCTGCTGTGCCTGGTCCTTGTTGACTGCTGGACACCATCCTATGTCCAATAAGTAGCACTGTTGTGCGTGCTTGTGGCACACGTGGGGAGACCAAAGCACAGAGAGGAAAAGCCTCCGAGTCTCACAGTGTGGGGGGCTTGCTCTGCTCCCAGGCCACTTCTTCAACCCCTCTGACACTTGAGGCCCCAGGGTCTATTTTTCCTTACCCTGGGATCCTCCGGGGTGCAGGTGCAGCCTGAGCTGTAATCGGACCTCCCAGGTTTTGAACTGCTTGGATAGAGGAGGAGCCAGCAGATGGGACCATGAAAAAATGATCATCAAGGTGGGAGTAAAGCAGGGGAGAATGGTTGATCATTTAGGATACTGCTGAGATTTAAGATGAAGACAGATAATTTGGCAATATGGAGTGATCTTGATGTTTCAGTGGAAGAGGCTGGAGCAGAGGTCAGATTGGAGCTGTGTAGGGATATGAGAAAACAGAAACAGTGAGAACAAGTCCTTTGAAAATAGGCTATGTATATGAGGAACAGAGAAGGACTGTAGAAAAAAGGGAAAATTTTTTATTTTTTAGAAAGATGAAAGAGACTTGGATAGTTACAATACTGATAGATTTAAATAGAGAAGAGGTTGAAAAAGATACAAGAAAGAGGTTATTCTGATGGTTGAGGTTCCTGAGCATCAAAGAGAAGATGGACTATGAAGTGTAGGTACAGGGATTTGCTTTATATTGAAGATGCTCTATTGTTTCAGAGGGTGTGGGAAAAGATGGATTCTAATACAAGTGACTTTGTGAGTTTGGTGATGGTGAGTGAGGGAGTTCCTAATTGTGGTATCTGTTTTCTCTGTGAAGTAGATGATGATGTCATCTACTGAGTGGAGACTTGAAAGTTTGAGGGAGGTTGGAGGTGTGAGGAGAGGGTTTGAATTAGCCTTCCTGGAGAGTAGGGGAGGGGATTGATGAGAGAAAACAAAGGACTTTTGGAAATTGTTGAAGGCCCACTAAAAGTGGGTGATAACAGCATGAGCCAAATATTCTTTTCTAGTGACTTTTCAGACTGTTCTGCCGTCACAATATAGCTAATGCTCTTTAATCATTCACTACCAGACTAGAATTAAAATATAGGCATACTACTTTTTTTCCTTTTATAAATTAAAATTTTATTGAAGTATATCACTCATACATGAACATACATAATAAGTGTATAGTAAAAGTTGTGAACTTAGAAAACAAACATACATATCATCATAACAGGCTCCCATACATCACTCCACCACTGACCCTTTGCATTGTTGCAAACTATGAAGTAGCATCCTCAATATATTACAATTAACTTTAGCCCATTTCTTACATTTGGTGTATTTTTCCCCCAACCCACCTGATTGTTAATACCCCATCTTAGTATTATACATTTGTTATAGTTCATGAGAGAACATTTTCATATTTGTTCTGTTAACCACAGTGCATCTTCCAGCACTAGATTCCCTCTGTTACACAGCTTTGTGTTTAGTGCAATCCTTTCAAAGTGTACATACACTCAGTGGCTCTCATTTTCATCAGAGTTGTGCTGTCATCACCTCAGTCAATTTTAGAACGTTTTCGCTACTCTGAAAGGAAAAATTCCATACCCTCTTATATCCCCTATAGTTGTCTCTTAGTATTGATATAATGCCTTCTTTGCCATGGCTGCAAAATACTAGATATTACTGTATAATATTACTGTATATAGGGGATTCCCATATACCCCACCCCTCCCCCTCTCACATTTTCCCCTATTAATAATGTCTACATTAGTGTGGTATATTTGTTAAAATTGATAAACAAATATTGGAACATTGCTTTTAACCATGGTCTATAGTTTAGATTATGGTTTATACTTTGTACTGCATAATTTTATAGGTTTTGACAAAATGTATAATGGCCTGTATCCATCATTGCAATATCATGCAGAACAATTGTAATGCCCTAAAAATGCCCTGTGTTCCTCCTATTCTCCATGCCCTTCCCCAGCCTCTGTTAACCACTATCTTTATATCAGTGTTACAACTTCTTCAATTACTACAGTAATAATAAGTGTTCTATGGTCCATGGTTGCATTCCCTCCCTTAGGTTTGTTGGTTCCTCAATCTTGAGGATTTTGGGGTGGTGATCCTTGCTCTGCTTCAGATTGAAAGGGGGCTTAGAGCACATGGGGCAGGGTAGGAGCAACTGTTTTGCTTTAAAAGTAGTATGAATAATAGATTCATACTGTTATTCATAAACCGAGAAAGATGAAATCACTACTTTTCAATTCATTTTGTTACTCTTAACTTATGCAGAATATTTCTTGGGAATAGAGTTTGAATGTTTACTAATCCATTGAGCTTTCATTCACATTTGTCTGACCCTTTGATAATTTGTAGAGGATTTTGAGATAGTACAATATTTTAGGTCTTGAATGCCAGAATGATACGTATTTTTTAATAGTAAGCTCATTTTTATCTCTCTTAAAACATAATTTTCCAAATGTATAGAAAGTTTTCCAACAATGTCCCAAATCCAAATTTATTCATTGTTGAACTTCCGTTTTGTTTTTTGTTTTTTACACAGGGTGTAATAGGTATACAGCTGGTTGTTACCATGGTGATGGCCAGTGTCATGCAGAAGATTATACCTCACTACTCTCTTGCCCGATGGCTACTCTGTAATGGCAGGTAAGGCAAGGATAGTCTAATTATGACTATGACAAATCTCTGTTAAGTTTACCGGGCTGATAGAAGTGCCTGATTCTCAAAGTATGACAAAGTTATGAGAAAAATATAACTTCTGTATTTCTCTTCTTTGAGATATTAGTAGTTTATTTGTTTAGCACAAAGGTGATAAGATCATGATCAAGAATTTTGTCTTCCCCTCTCCCCCCAAACTTTGTTCTGTCCGTGGTCACCAAAAATACTACCTGTCTTTTCTAGTTACCTTAAAAAAAAACATCTGGTCAACAAGGGAGTGAGAAATTATAAATTAAAGTGCTTAAATATTTTTATCATTTTTGAAATAAATGGCTGAAAGCATATTCCTGTTGTTGGTGACTCAGTTGAAAGTTGGGGATTCTTTGTTTTACTGCAAAGAATTTTAAACTGTTTAAACTTAGCAAGGAGTAGTTAAAATTTTTTTGTGGGATTTAAAAACTTTTTTTTTTTTTTTTTTTTTGGTCTATTGCACTATAATCTTACTTCCACAAAGGAGCTAAGTTGTCTTGTTGAAATATGTACAATAATAAAGGTGAAGCAGGTAAATATAGGTAAGATAGTGGGACAAAGGTAGGAAGATTCTGCACACAGAAACACATGCCAAAGGAGCTGTGAAATTATGAAAGATAAGTGAGAAATTTGGTATCATCACTATAGTTTTACCATTATTTATTTCCAATAAACAAATTCTCTTTGTGCTTTGTATATCCATTTTCTTTTGTTTAGACCTTTTGAAAATAGAGAAATTGGATAGCTCTCATCCTACTAATGATTTCTTATACTGTAAGACTAATAAGCCTTTAAATTCAGGGCTATTCCATCTACAAAGCTTAAATCTCTTTCATGGGATCTATTTTCTGTTTTTAATTATTTATATATTTTTCTTTAGGCTTTTATACTTTTTCCATATTGATGTTTAAATATAGAAAAATATTGCTTATTCAGACTACTTTAAAATTATTTCAGAACGTGGCAATATAGTCAAACATACACATACATTCATATATACAAACACATGAATTTATATATGAATGTGTGCAGGAACAGCTTCAATATGTTCAAAAACATTGGCAAAAAATAAATAGGTAAGAGTTGAAAATCTGTTGGACCTTTTTAAGTGAAAATTGATCATCTGTAACTAGTTTTTCACTGTTTCATGCTGAATTTGAAAGACTTGTCTTTTTAAGTAGGTTTGATATGCTCTCTGTAATCTATTTATTTTGCTTAGCAAAACCCTTTTCATTGATATGAAAGGGTAAATATCAGCTGGGCATACTATTATTAATTCTAAATAAATGGAATCTGAATTAATAACACTAGTTGTAATACATAAAGGTATAATTTGTTTTCTGGTAAGAATTGTACATTTCTAGACTTTATGCTTATAGTCTAAAGAGACTCCCAGATCTCTCTTGGCTGCAAAGATCTTGGCAGTGTTCTCCCATTTCAGTCTATATTCTTTTGTGTTCTTACATACTTTGCTTTGCATTTGTTTCTATAAAACTTAAATTTACCAGTAAAACTAAAACTTTAGAGATTGAAAGCCTAATTTTCTTCCCTTTACTATATTGAAATAATGTATTATACTTAAAATCTTTACTTTTTTGACAAGAATGTATCATAAGTATATGTCTTAGTTTGCCAGGGCTACTGTAACGAAGTCCTACAGACTAGTTGGCTTAAACAATAGAATTTTATTGTCTCACAGTTTGGGAGGCTAGGAGTCCAAAATCAAGATGCCCATAGGATCACGCTTTCTTTGAAATCTGTATCATTCTGTTGGTGGTTTGCTGGCAATCCATAACTCAAGTCTCTGCCTCTGTACCATTGCTATCTTCCTGTCTGTCTCTTCACTGTGTCCAAATTTCCTCTGCTTATAAGGACTCCAGTCATACTGGATTAAGACGTACCCTGATTGAGTTTGGTCTCATCTTAATGTGATCTTGAAAGAATCTATTTACAGCTGAGTTCACATCCACAGGACAGGGGGTTAGGACTTGATCATGTCTTTGTGGGGGATATGACTCAATCCATAACAGTATACTTATCTACTAATTGGCATGGGAGCTCAGCCTTTAAAAATAAACATGAATTTGATTTCCTTTGTGATCTTGACTTCCTTTTGTAAACAGATTAACTTTAGATTTTGCTATGGCTATCTTTAATGCTAAAATGAGGTTCCAAGGATGCCAATCAAGAATTTCTAGAATTGATTACTGTACTGTTATTGTTAGTTTCATTTCCTCCCAGTTTTGTTTTGTTTTATTAAAGAAATCAAGTTTCTTTCTTTAATGTTATTCCTGAGATTTTAGGTCATGAAAGTCAAATTGCTGAGTGTTGTCACCTAAATCAGTGGACTAAGTTAATTGATTTTGCCCTTGTGGGATAATTATTGTTTACCAACCTTCTGTGATAAGAAATGATACTGTATTAATATTGAAAAAAAATCTGAAATCCCTTTATTGCCCATCCATTGATCAGAAATGGCAATTTGCATTAAGAACTGGAGGAAGAGAAAAATCTGAGGGCATTCTTTAAAATCCATAAAATGCTTAAAGGAAGAGGCTCATGATGACTTAAAAATAAACAAAAGAACTACCAACAGTGTAGTATAGTTAGGGAGTAACTATACTGAATAGAACTAGTCAGTAGAACTATACAGGTGAATAGTTTTATAAGATACTGTGTCATGTTGAGTATGACAGAAGAAGCTTGATTTTAGTTTCTCTTGTATCACTTTACTATTTATTCATTCCACTGATAGCATAACTTCACATTGTAAATAAGCATTGATATTTCTCTTTTAAGTTATGGCTTCTTTTTTTATGACATGATAGTTAACTCTCTGTTCTTATCATTTGTCAACTTCTGTTCCTTTTGGAATGGAGAGTTTGAAGTGGCACCAGATTTAGTATGTTGATTTAATGAGTAAGCCTGCCATTTTTCTGAAAGAGTCAGTACCTTGAATGAATAAGCATTTTTTTGCTTATCAATTAGCAGCCTGTTGATTTTGCATTTATATTTTATATTTAATATAAACATTAATTGCCTAATTTTCTGGCTCTTGTTAAATAACATTTATATATTTCTGTTAGTATTGTAGAGCTTTTGGTTTTTTAAAAAACTGTATAGTCTTTAGCCTGATTTAATTCTATTAATATTACCTTTATATTTGTATAAACTTTCTATTGTTACAATTTTTATTCTGTTATCTCATTTAGATCTGTATACTCTGAGCTAGGGAGGACAGAAGATGTGTTTGGTGCATGTTACGACCTCAAAAAGTCTCATTGTCTGAATTTAATAAAAGTTTCTCACTCTTTCAGACTTGAATGGGGGTCACAATTAGATGATCGTTAGGCAGTTCTCCAGGGAGGAGGGCCTACACAAAATGGTGATTCAAGGATTCAGCTATCCTTCAAATGGGATAACTCAGGGAATCTAGGCTTCTTCTATCTTGTGACTGATCTTTCCTCCTACTATCTTGGAGACCTCTATTAGATGCTGTGCTAGTTGGCAAGTGAAGAAAGAGTAGACTGTGATCTTTCAGGAGATTCTAAGTTTAGATTACTTCATTTCTGCCCACATTATATAGGCTGGGGCATATGATTAGTTTGGGCCAGAGTACACGAGAGGCTGAGAAACATGATTTTCATTGTACCTGGGAAGCAGAAGCAGGATTGGTATGTGCCTAGTCCTTCCTTGCCATACATGACATTATCTCCATTTTTACAAATGAGAAAACAAGTTTTGAGTGATTTTACCCAAATTCACATACTAGAAATGAAACAGGTCAAGACTTCTTTCCCTGGGAGTCTGGTTCACAGTCTAGTATTTATTTGATTATGCTCACCAACTCCAGACCTTGCCCTGAAACTGTCATACTTGAACAGAGTTTTGAATTTGGTGGGGGAGACGGGTGTAAATTTCCACAACCACTGTGAGTTCTGTTGTGAGTTTACAGAGTAATTTAATTAAGATTATTTTCTTCTTCCTGCCTTTTTATTCCTAGCTATACTTTTACCTTTTAGAAGATATCCTCTTAAGGTTATAGGTAGTATATGGTTTCTCTTTACTCACTATGTTCTCTTGGATTCTCTGTGATTAGATAGTAGCCTTTTATTCTAAACTAAATTAAAAGGCACATCAGCATTGATTTTAATTACCAAAAGCATGCTAAATGCGAAGTATCATCTATTGTTCAAAGTATACCTTTTGGGAAGCAGATGTAGCTCAAGTGGCTAAGCATCTGCTTCCCACGTTTGAGGTCCTAGGTTCAATCTCTGGTACCTCCTAAAAAAATAAACAAATGAAAAAAACCAACTCTCATTGGGGAGTGGATGTAGCTCAGTGGTTGAGCTCCTTCTTCCCATATATGAGGTCCTGAGTTCAATCCCCAGTACCTTCTTTTAAAAAAAAAAAAAGGCTACCTTTCACCTCCCTTTTGAGATGAAATTTATTCCACATTTTAAAATTATATTTTGTATTCCATTTTTCAAGTTTTTAATAAAAAATATTCTTCTACAAATGTTAGTTCTTAATCATACATGCTTTTTAATATGATCATCAGATTTTATTGCAGGGATTTGTGCCTTAACAAGAACTTGAGTAGTAAGAGCTTCTGTTCTTAACCCATGAGCATGTATTATTAAGCTAGAAAATCTCAACTATGAAGAGCCTTAGAGCTCAGAAGTTTCCATTCCTCCTTTCCTATCCCAAAGGAAGAAAAATCCTGGGAAGTTACTTTCTCTGTACCTTTAGTGTGAACTGCATTCCCCAACATAAGGAACCATTTCTAAAAGTTGTTCACGTCACCAATAGATGTTAATTCTTTATCATGTCTAGCACACCACTAATTTGTAGCCAAAGAAGTCTCTGCTTTCTATTGTAATTAAAGTTCCTTTTTGTTTTGAAGTTTGCTTGGCTCTTCTTTTCATGGAGAGGTAAGTGATAGGTTGCATTCTTTGTACATTTGAATAGTGGGTTTTGCATGAGAAGTAGGATACTGCTTTTGGTCCCTAAAAAGCTTCCTTGCTGAACCCATTTTCCTGATTCATCTCAATCCTCATGTATTTTTCTCTGCCCCTTTATCTCTGTGCTCCTCACTTTGGTCTGCTACTTCCCTTCATATGTCCCTCATGGAAAATATATTATTGTCAGATTTAATGATTTTACTTCATCCCATATTGGGTAAAGAGGGTGTTAAAACACCTTCCTATTCAATTACTCTAATTCCTTTTGCCTGTTCTTTTTTGCATGTTGCCTGATCCAAGAATCTGCAAGTTCCCTTTGGTGAGAGAAACCTACTATTCAAATGCACAGTAGGTGGGACCTATGACCCAAGGGAAGGGTTTAAGCCTTCAGCTATATCCCTATGGAATGCCTGAGTCCTTGCTCTCCTTGCCTTAGCGATCTTAACCACAAGTTCCAGAATGTTTGATAATCTATTAAAATTTCCAACAAATGACAGGAAACTGTATGTGTTGAACAATTTTCTAGCTAATTATGCTGAACAGGTTCTCTAGGTTTGAAGCGAGAATTTGTTTTCTGTAAGTTTTTTTGTTTTTTTTTAAATGTCAAAATTGTGGAAATTTAAAATGTAGACTTAGGCTATCTCATGTCCTATGTTATATACCCCACAAGAGAGTTTTGTATGATTATTTATATATTAATATTTTTTAGCTTGCTCTATAAATACTAAGCTTTTCTATATTCGTTTTCAGATTTCCATTTTAAATTTATTTCTGAAAACTTTTAAGTGGCTTGCTTTAAATGACATTGCTGCTTAAAATCTAAAGTAAAGTCTAGATCAGTACATTTTATTTTCTGTGTACATTCTTGTATTTCTATATTTTCTATGTTTTCTGACACATCATTTTCAGTATTGTTGAACTCTGATAGGTGTGGTAGGGGTCTGAGATGATTTTATTTAAGAGCTTTATAAAAGAATAATTGTTAAAAAATTATTTGAATGATTTAGAGGAGTATAACACTAGACTGGCTTTATTATATAAAACATTGCTGCTGACAATCTGAACATAAGTGAAAAAAAGCCACTAAGTAGCCAAAGTCTATGTCATAAAGTACACTGAAATTAATGTATTTAACTTAAATGCAAGAAGCTCAGTTATTTAGTTGGATTCTATTACTACTTTATTTTTTAAGTTTATTATTTTTATTACAAAAGCAATGCATGCCTATGACAGAGAAAAAGGTGATAAGTTAATAATAATGAAAACAGGAGGTGATGGACTATATTCCTATTACCCAAAGATAATCACTGTGTAAATTTTGTTGTTTCTTTCTAATCTTATCTATTCATATTTCCCCACATAGTTGTGATTTTATTGTATTGCAGTTTTACATCATGTTCTTTTTGCTCAACATATTAACATAAAGCATTTTTGTATTGTATTTTTGACTGTTATTATTAACTGCGACATAGAATCTAAATCTAATAAGCTTTGATATCTATCTTCCCAGCCCACATTAGGCATAGTGCAGTTGTTGCAAGCAAGCAGTCATTTTTTGCTGATAGATATATCAACTAACAGCAAAGGAAAAGACTAAAAATTGAGACCCAGTACTCATAAAGTGTAGCAGATGAGAACCATTTGATATGGAATCAAACTGTTCACTGACTGTTGAAGAAAATCATGCAACATACGTCTAAGTTTTTATTTTGCATTCATGATCTTGGACCTTAGTTGGCCGCTCCATATTACTTGGCAGTTTTTGTATATTCCACTTCTCAGACAACTTTTTTCAACAGGAACTTTTTTTCTCCACAACTTTCCGCCTGCCTGACTCTGCCTCACTATAAGCTGCTAAACCCAGAGCTCATCACTGTCATTGTCATATCACCAAACCCACAACTCTAGGTACATATGCAACACCTCTTTTTTTTTTTTTCCCCCTTATTTTTAATATATTTTAATTTTGGCCTATAGCGGAAGTGTCCTGCCTGTCACAACCCATTTCCTGCGTTTGTGCTCTGGACCCCATTCCCTGTCACCTTTGCCCAGACTTAGCTTCTTTGGCCATTCCTTCTCTCTTCTATGTCATCAGTTGCTCCACTTCTGTCAGATCATTCCTATTAGCACACCCTTTTTTTTTTTCTTTTTAAAAGCTCTCCCATTAAAAATAAAAAATTAAGAGCAGTCACAACCCTTTTCCCCTTTTTCCCCTTAAAAAAACAAATTCCCTCCTATATCCATCCCTTAGTTGTTGCCCTGTTTCTCAGTTTCCCTTTCTAGCCAAATTTGTTATATGAGTTGTCTGCACAAACTAATTTCTCATATTCCCATTAACTGTTTACCTTCTACCATATTTTATTTTCTCCTTAGGTGATCTTATTTATTAATGCCCATGTATTTAAATACCACAAATACATAATGACGCCATATTATTTCTGAGCCTTAGATTCTGATATGCATTTGTGCTTCTTCACTTGGTGTCTCATAGGTACTTCAAACTCATCACGTTTGAATTCTTGATTTCTTCCTCCTCTTCTCCTTCATCTCAGAAAATGTATCATTATCTTCCTCAAATCAGAAATGTAGACATCAGTTCCTTACTCTTTTTCACTTCCTGCCATTAGTCTAACAGCAAGACCTATTCATTTCACATCCAAAATATATGTCCCTGTTATTCTTGCTTTCCT
The DNA here is from genome assembly GCA_026826555.1 of Tolypeutes matacus. Lineage (NCBI taxonomy): Eukaryota > Metazoa > Chordata > Mammalia > Cingulata > Chlamyphoridae > Tolypeutes > Tolypeutes matacus. Next base: position 24,309,033 of record JAKSZT010054416.1, read on the forward strand.
CTTATTCACAGAGCAGCAAAAAGGATCGTAAAATGTAAATTGAATTATTTCTCTTCCCTGCTATGAAACCACTATTTAGCATACACTCTAAACTCCTTACCAGGACCCATGAGGCTTTGCATGATATGTTCCCTGCTTCAGCCTCTCTTCGTGTGTGTTTCTCCTTGCACATGTTGCTGCTGCCTCAGTTGGCCTTTTAGTTAATGGACTGTTCTATGCTCTTTCATGCCTCTGCCTGGAATGCTCTTCCCCTCTATTCTTATCCTTTGGGTTGCTCCTTAAATGCCCTATCAAGAGAGATTTTTTTTCTCACCTAATGCCTGAGGATTATCTCTCCTCTCATTTTCACCACTTGTTTCATTCTTTTGTGTGGTGTCACAGCTGACAATTTTTTGTCTTATTATTATTTTTTAATATGTTAAATTATGCCCCCCAAACTGTAATATAAGCATCAAGAAGGCAGGGACTTTGGCTTTACTATGTGTGATTATGTATCTCCATTGCCTATCAGAGATTAGTGAGCTCTTCACAAATGTTTCATGAGTGAATAAATGGATTGATGGTGAATAACAGACTGAAAGTTAGTGGCCCTAAGAGCATTCTTAGATTCCAGCTTTGACCAATAATTGTTATCAAAGTAACCAGAGATATCCAGTAAGAGTTGTAATAAATGTAATCCATTTTATAAAACTGGGTCCACAAAGTAAGATTAAGCAAACTTGAGTATATTTTAAAAGGAAGTGCTTTCTAGGAAATTTAAGGGTCTTTAATAGTTATCATGGGGGAATGGTTGGAGGTGAATCTGGAGAATCAGGCTGTGGTCAGATTGTGAAATGCAGTAGAAGTAGGTCAAAAGGCCTAAAGACATTTGGGCCTTGTATGTGTATTTCAACTTTTTTTAATGGAGATTTTGAAATATATATATAGTACAGACAGAATAATATAATGAACTTATCACAAATAATAGTTCATGGTCAAATGGTTTCATCTATACTCTTCTTTATCCCTTCCCAACATACTATTTTGTATGAAATCTAAGTCACTTTATTATTTGTTCATAAATATTTCAGTATCTTTAAAAGATAGAGCTTTAAAAGTCCTCACCTGCTGCCTAACTCATTGCTTTACCCTGTGAAGAGCCATGGAAAGGATTTAAACAGACATATATCTTGATAAGATTTGCACTATGGGGAGATAACTAAGGGTAGGGTGAAGAATGACTATGATGAGGAGAGTGTCCAGAGCAAGGCAGAGAGACAAGTTTAGAGAGTTTTGCACTGGTAGCCAGAGACAAGATATGCTCATCCAAGGTGATTGCAGTAGAGCAGGCAGAGTTTAGAATTTTAAGAGTTAAAGAACAGAATGTATGATATGATGTGGAGAGGGCACGTTGAAGATAATATTTGAGTATCAGTTTTAGGTGGTCTAGTAAATAGTGATACCACTAAGTGAGACAGGAAATCAGAATGAGCCAGGTCAGTGTTTGAGAGCAGTAAATGGTTTGTTTGAATGTTTTGACTGTGTGGTAGAGTTGAATACCTCCAGTAGTTGTTGGAACCATAACTCTTGAGGATTAAACATAGCCAAAAATAAAGGGTTTTTTAAAGACGATTTACTCTTTAATTCTTATACCCATAAAGTTTGAGACCTCTCAAACTAAACTAAAGTAGGAAAGAAAATGAAAGACTTCCTATAGCTGTAAAGGCATTCAAACAAATCTGTTTTTAAGATAATTCTTAGCAAATGACCAATGGGTAGAGAATTTTAATGTTTTCCCACTAGCTTGCTTGCAGAATTTACTCCATTTTCTTTTATTAACAAGCCTATATAAATTTAATATATATTTAATACATTGCCAGTTGTAAGAAATGTATATACAAACTGCTTTACTTGGCCTGGCATCTAGTAAATGTTTAGTGTTTGCTAAATTTGAACCTAAAGCCATTTTAAGTTAGCTTAAGGAGTGGTATCTATTTTAGAGTCAAGTTTTTCACCTGACATTTCCCAGCAGTGTCTTTACAAATTGGAAACTCAATAAATTTTAATAGAGTATATAGTGATTCTCTTAATTTTAATTGCTTTATTTAAGAGAAGTCTCTTTTTCTTAGTCTGAGGTGGTTTCAACATCCTACAGAAGAAGAATTACGAATTCTTGCAGGGAAGCAGCAAAAAGGGAAAAGTAAAAAAGACAGGTGAGTTAATATTATTGCACTTTTGTAAAGTGTTAATTTTTAATACAATTTGTATAAGTGTATTTTTGTGCTTTGGTAAAAGGCATGTTTACTGCATAAGCAATTGATAAATTTGAGATCAAAACTCATGATCTAAAATAATACTGAATCACCTTTCTTTAAGAAAACCTGATAAGAATCTAAAGCTAAATATATAAGCACAAAACAGAATGAATAATTTTATTTAAATTGTGAAAATAATCTAGCTATCATATTAAGGGAAAATTTAGGAGGGAATAAATGGGGGAAATGCCCATAACCCCTTGTTTTTACCCTACAACTCATTTAAAGATGTCATTTGGTTTGGGTTCTTTTCCAGGTTTTGCCATTAATATTGTGATGTTGGGTAAATTGAACTGCTTTTGGGCTCAGTTTCCTTGTCTTTATATAAAAGGGGTGGGTAGTATAGTTTCTTAAGTCCCATTCAGCTCTTGAGCATTATATCCATGTTTTAAGTTTATAAGTAAAATTTCCTGCTAATTAACCTCACTGAATGAACATGGTAGTGTCATCTGTGAAATGGAAGAACTGACATAGGTATTTTGAAGGACCCTTCTACATTTAAAACTTCAAAATCTCCCTCTCTCAATTTGAAGCAGAAGAGGCATCACCATCCCCAAATCCTCAAGATTGAGGAATGAGCAAACATAAGGGGGGAATGAAATCACGGACCAAAGTAGACTTGTTATTATTGAAGTAATGGAAGAATTTGCAACACTGATATAAAGATTGTGGTTCTCAGAGGTTCTGAGAGGAGGGGGTGGGGAGAATAGGTGGGGGACATAGGGCTTTTTTTCGGGTATTGGAATTGTTCTGCATGATGTTGCAATGTTGTTACAGGCCATTATACACTTTGTCAAAACTTTTAAAATTGTACTGTGCAAAGTGTAAACCATAATGTAAACTATAGAACATGGTTAGTAGCAATGCTTCAATATTTTATCGTCAATTCTTAACAAATGTACCACCCTAATGTCAGATGTGATTTAATAGGGGAAAATGTGAGAGGGGGAGGGGTGGGGTATATGGGAATCCCAAATACTTTCAATGTAACTTTTCTGTAATCTAAAACTTCTTTAAAAATAAAGTTTACTATATGAAAAAAAAAAAAGAACTTCATAGTCTATATAAATGGAATTCTCAGGAAACCTATATATTAATTAGCCTCTCTGAATGGGACTCAGTTTTCTCAGCTGGGGAGCTAAGAGGATTTCTTAAGGTCCTTTTTGACTGAAATCATAATAATGCATTATAAAAATGCCAGTGACAAAAAACTGTCACCAGACTTCTCACGTATGTCATAAAAATTATATTAGCCTGGCCTAATGCATTTGTAGAGATTTAAAAAGTCTTTAACATTAGTGATTATTTGGCTTGATATTGGAAATTTGAAAAGATTGTCTTTTCTGAGCCACACTGTCATCCTCTTTTTGACTTATTGTAAATAAACCTGGAAGTTCATTGGAATATTTATTGTAAGCCCTCCTACTTGTTATTCCAAAAGTTATGTTCTTTAATAAAAACTGTAATAAAATATTCCTGCCTAGTAGGAATATATTGTTTCCAGAGCACTTTATACACATAGTTTTACTTAGTCCACACAACAATCTTGAGTAATAACCAGTAATATAATTTACATTTATTCTACCTCTACCAATCCATGGCTACTATGTTCAACATATGTAAAATTCAGTTATGTGCTATAGTATTCATTTTACAAAGATTTAGATTCTCAAAAATTCAGTAATTTTGCTATTTCATAATGGTAAACTCATAGATTGAACATGCTTTACATACAAAGAAGATGAACTAATGACACTGTCTTATTGCTAGTAGTAATATTTGATTTATCAAAATAATTTTTACTGCAGTTTTTCAGTTTATATTTATTCAAGAATAAGTGCAAAATTGTTTTCAAGTATTGTAATTAATGTTATTGAAACTTAGCCTACTACTTTCTACATTTGATTATCTTTAAAAAAATTAAATTCTGAAGTAAAACATATACACCTGAAGAATTCTTCTTTAATTTTCCTCAATCTGTGATTCTTAATAAAAGCAACTTTGAGCCTTTCATGTTTCTGAAATTCTCATGCACATAAATCTTAATATAATTGTTCAGCTCTGACTTGTATAAAGTTACAGGTCTGTATGTGTGTATGTGTGTATATATAATTTGAAAGTCAAATGCACTTCTCATTTTCTTTTACTCTTGTTCCTGAATAAAGTTTCCTGAAGTTGTTAGGTTATCTTTAAATCTATAGAACAGTGACTAGAAGAAATGGGTGTGAAATGCTAAGGTACCAGCTAAGATTTTATTCCTGTCACTGACTTAGTTAACTCTTTCCCTGGTACTCTTGATAGTCACATAATCATCTGTGTCCACATTTCGTAGCCCCTTTTTTATTTTATTTCTTTCTTTGTATTTATCTTCTTAATTGGCCCCTTTTTTAAAAACTACTTTTGAGTACCTTACCTCCTTCTTTTTGATGAAATATTAGAATTTCTGCTTCTCTTTTTCACTGTGAAATTTAAATTAGTAATTAGCTTGATACAAACACTTGGATGACAGTGTAGGTAACTTATTTTTTGTGTCACTTGTCTGATTTTTATAGGAAATATAATGGTCACATTGAAAGTAAGCCACTAACCATTCCAAAGGATATTGACCTTCATCTAGAAACAAAGTCAGTTACAGAAGTGGATACTTTAGGTAAGGGAACTCTTGGTAAAGAGTTCTGTAAATCTTAGTTTTTATATTATGCTAGTGAAAGTACTTAGATTTTATATATTGTGGCTAGTTTTTTTGTTTGTTTTTGTTTTTCTAATTGTTAAGTCCACTATGCAGAATATATGTGAGATCTTTCTAAGAACTTAGGAGCTCAAAATGACTTCAGTTAAATTAAAAAATATCTATTTTTCTATTCATCTAACTGCTAGTATTAAGCATTATTCCCCCCATTTTTCAGAAGAGGCTGACTTACACAAGTTTGTTTTATAGCTTCTGTCTTACTAAGATTGTAGTCAGTTTTTATCATCTTGAATTCTAGACATCTTTTTGCTATGCCAGTCTGCTTTTTTTATAATGTGGTTTGCAAAAATGCATTTGTGTATTTGTGTTGACTTACCTATATTTATAATAATTCAATTTTATGTTCATATTTGGTAGAAGGGAAAGTGGTTTTAGAATAATGAACTGGATTAGGAATCAGAAAACTTAACTTATTCAAGATTCACTTTACCCATTGTAAATATATATCTCATTAAACCATTTAATTTCCCCCCAGTATCTGTTTCTATAATTGTATAATGATTAATGATTTTTAGTTTAAAATGAAAATTTATATAAAATTATTTGAATCCTAGAAGGGAAAATAATCTAAAGTGATATTTTCTAAAACAATGTTTTTCAAACCTGACTGTACATCAGAATCAGTTTTAAAGAGTTCTTTAAAAATAAAAATTCTCTAATTGCACCCTTGGAGATTCAGAAAATCTAGAGTAGGTTCTAGAAATCAGTATTTTTAAAAGTGCTCCAGGTGATTCTGACATGTGACTAGGCTTGGGAACCACTGGTTCACATGATAAATGAGGAAATAAAATAGCATGGTTCTTAAGACTTTTAATAATGTTAATATAAAGGATCATTATGTAATTTGGCCCTTTTTGGGTTAAATCACAGCACCCTCAAAAAAAACTTTATTTTCTAGTTTTTCATATAGAATTATTCTGTGATATAAAGTGAGTTCAGTGTATTTGAAAGTTTATTCATATCTACAAAGATTACATGTATATGGTAAGAACTTAAAAATGTCAGTGAGGAGTAATATGAATCAAGTGCCTAGTGTCAGACTTTTAAGACTGGTTATGTCATTTTCTCTCTTTTTTTTCTTTTTAACTCTTTTATGCAAAATTAAAAACATTTAAAAGCACTTTGACTTCTCTGTAGTAGTTGTCACATTTTGTCTTAATACTCTTTTAAACTTTATTTTGTACATTTAATAATTTAAAATCTAAACAATTTAAAAATAAAAAGAAAATATGGTTGAATAAAAACATACATTTCTCAATTAAATGTACTGGATACATATAAAAATTTTTTTGAATCATACAATAGGTTACAGAATATATTTGGTTCATAGTAATGCAGTCATAGAGTATTTGTCCTTTTGTGTCTGGCTTGCTTCGCTCAACATAATGTCCTTCAGGTCATCCTCACAATTTCATGAGGAAGGTCTGCTATATATATATTTGCTCATTAGAAAACTGAGACACAGTGAAGTTATATATCTTGGCCAGGGCTACACACCTAATATGGTAGCTAGCGCCCAGTTAGTGAGGAGTAGGCTATTTTGATGAACTTGAAAACTTGAAATAAAGGTCATAGAAAACAATTGCAAACTTATTAACTTCAGCATACTGTTCATTCAGTATTTGGTATTTTAAGAACTAGTTGCAAATGGTGCTAGTTTAACAACTGGTCTTATAATTTCAAGAGCATTCCAGTTAACCAGAATAACAGGTTTTTTTTTGAGGTGTAATTTGCTTTGTAGTAATTTGCTAATGCGTGCTGTATGTGTGTGTTTAGGTAAAAGTAGAGGGTTTTTAAAAATGGATTTTAGGTACCCTTGGGAGTTTAATGCGAAACCTTGTGCTGGATGAGTTCTAAGATTGCTTTTGTTGTCAATATTCTATAAAAAAGACACGTATAAAATTACATTGTTAAATAACTAAAGAAGAATGTAACAACATTTTAGGTTAAATATATTGCCAAGAATATATGTAATTTGTACTTTTGTTTTAATGTGTATATTATTGGTATCCCAATAACTGTTTCACAAGTCTATCTCAATTTGTATAAGTTATCTATTATAAGAACCTCTTAAAGAACATATGGGTATTTGAATGTCACTTGGCAGTTTGTTCTGAGTCCCTGGTAGAAACCTATGAGTGTGGACAGCATGGAGAATCAGAATTCTTACTTGATTGTCGTTAACATTTCAAAACCTTCAGATAAACGGATATTTGACTGTTTCTTCTACCCACTTCCCTGTCCTCCTAGAAGGTCATTCAGAAGACTCAGAGTGGGTGGTGTGGGGGATTGGGGGTGGAGTGGGGTAGAAGCCTGCAAATACTTTAGGATAAGTCTTTGAGACTCTATCTTAAAGAAGCTATTAGATCTGTCACAACAAAAAATGCTAACACAGTTAAAATATATAAAGTCAATGAAAAACTTACCCAATTACAAAAAGATTTGGGATTTTCAAAATCTTGCTGTGACCTCATGGAGAAAGAAGTAAGTTTGGGTTTGTTTGTTTAGATATTTTAATTTGAGTAGTGTTTCATTTTTTAAGTACCTTTTCTATAAGTGTATGATTTTAAAAATCACAGTTTCCCCATGTTTAATTGTATCACATTTTACAATTAAAAAGTTTCCAGGGCGTTATAGATTTGGTTATATGCCAGCATTAACATAGGAATTGATAATATATAAACATGATTTACTTCCAAATTTTTAGGTCTTCTTCAAAATGATGTTTATATTTTAGACTATACTGCGGCAGAAGTAAATGAGAATATCTCTATACCTTATAAGAAGTTTAAAACAATTCTGAGATGCAGAGGTAGATGGAATTATATTTACTTTCAGAGGCTGCTAATTTTAATGTAAACTCTTAAGGATGGAATATGTTGAAGGGGTATGGTTTTATATAAAATAGGCATCAGCTTTTCTCGCAGAGCAGAAGAGGGAATAAAAACTTTAATTTATTTTTTAGTCTGCAGGAACTCACAAAATTACTAGTTTTCCATTAGTACAGTTAAAAACTAACAAAGTTATATTCTCTTACTTCACAGAAATGAATGGTAAAAGTAAATTCATTTTATCCTAGACCTGATATTCTGAAGTTTAAGATATCATAGTTTAAATTTTAGAAACAAGCAAGAAAACTTGATTTATAATTTCTATAACAAGTAACTAATTAGTTAAGAAAATACCAACACATTTATAGTAACATATTTTAGCATAAATTTAAATGTATTTGGGGTAATCATTTCAGGTTTATTTGAATTATTTAATTTGTGAGGTATTAAAGTTTAGTTTTGGATGCTAATGTTTTTTAGCCATTTTCTGCATTTTCAGTGGTTCTCATATTTGCAAACGTTATTGCATATCAGCAAATAGAATAAAGTCTACTGTATCTAAAGTTGATCACGTATAAATCCTTATCAGCTAAAGTTTAAGAAAAACTTTTTTTTTTAACCTTTATTTTTCAGCATTGCATTACTTTCCAGAATATCAGTGGCTGGTGGATTTCACAGTGGCTGCCACAATCGTATATCTAGTAACTGAAGTCTACTACAGTTTTATGAAGCCTACGCAGGAAATGAATATCAGCCTAGTCTGGTGCCTGCTTGTTTTGTCTTTTGCAATGTATCCTTCAAAACATCATCGATGCAGAGTAATTTTTGAATTTGTTTTCCTTTTGCAGCTATACAATAAGATCCCATCTCTGATTTGAAAAAGATTTCAGGTCATTAGAGAATTATTCTTTGTTGAAATCGTCTCTATTTAATTGAAACATTTTTCAAAGTAATACAGGTAAATGGTTTTCAAAGTGAAATATAAGGAAAGATGTTTCTTGCCCTTCTTGACCTACTCTTAAGTCTCATGTCACAGAGGCAGCTACTTTTACCTTTTAAAGTATTTCTTTTGGGATTTCCTTCAGTATTTTTAAATATTATGTGAAACTGCTTCTTTTAATTTTAGATGTTCTTTTACCTTTCTTCTTCCCATCTCTCCCCTCCCCTTTCCTTTCCTTCTCTTCCTCCATTCTCCCAGAATAGTTATGAGACAATTTTTTTAGTAAATCAGTGTTTAGTTTTACCTTGTTAGGTCAATGAAAATAATATTTATAGCTGAGTACAATAGTGTGTTGTTACATTTCCTTTCTTAACAAATCTTTTTGTTACATAGAAACTAAACTCTTCCACAGAAATCTAAACCTCAGTACTTCAAATACATCATTTCTATTTTGTGTTCCCATGGAAACATCTTCCAAGACCCCTCAGTTCTCTAAACTTTTTCTATAGCTATTATTTTTGGGACTTTCTTCATTATCTTCTTAGGAATTCTCTGAACCTCTTTCTGAATCCCATGATATCCTCTTCTTTGGTTTATTCTTTTGACAGAGTGTATTCTTCTATGATGTCCTTTGAAAGGGTGGGAAATTTCTTTTGAAATCTTACATGCCTGAAAATACCTGTATTTTTTCCTCATACCTGATTGATAGTGTGAGTCAGTAGAAAATTCTAAGAAGGAAATAGTTTTTCCTCAGAATTTTGAGGCTCTTAAGAAATCACATGCTCATTTGTTCTTGGTATGTATGTCTCCTTTCCCCTTTAAATACACTTTCCATGGCTTTTTCTGTTTATCTTTTTGGTATTCTGAAGCGTCACAATAACATGAGCAATTTTTATCATTTGTTGTGATAAGTTCTAGGTTGACCTTTTAAATTTGTAAATATATCCTTCACTACTGTGTAATATTTTAGGATTCTTTCTTTGTTTTTATTACAACCGAACCTATCCTCCCACTATCTCCCCAACTTCCACCTCTCTAGAGGCAACTTCTTCCAACTCCTTAGTTTGATGTTTGCCATATACTTACAAGACCACTGCTTGATTTTACTTTAGGCATCAATTAATGCCATTTCACTCTGGAAATGAGGATTTATCACATCTCCCTGTATACTCACCTACCACTGATCATTTCCTATTCATCCCATCTTCCACATATAGTGATGTCATTTTTTAGAGCAATATTCAGTGGTTATGTTATGATAATGTAAATATTGTTTTCTTTGTATATATTAATTCAACTCTAAACTCTTCTAGTTACATACATCTCTGTATGTTCTGAAGCATTAGGTACAATGTCGATTTCATCTTGTTGGAGAGCATTCCCCTGTAGAATTCAGATAGACCCCATTCTGGTTTGTTTGACCACTTGAGGTACAGCTGTCCCTGTGGGATCACTTATTATCATCATCTTCCTGGGGATTGTCTTTGCATCTCTCTTGAATTGGAGCACCTTTTTCTTTTATTCCATGTCTTCCTCTGGTGGAACATATCCTTGAGATAATGCAGAAAGTTTGCATGGGAAGTACATTTCTTGTTATCATGCACATCAAAAAATATTTTTACTCTGAAATTTAATTGATTCATTGACTGAGAATGGAATTCCGGGTTGGAATGCATTTCCTCTATAATTTTGAGGGCATTATTTTGTTGTTTTCTAAGTTCTATTCTTGCTCTTAAGGATTCTATTTGCCATTCCAATTTCTGGTTTTTCATGTGTCCTACTTTTTTCTTTGTGGAATCTTTACTGTCTTTTCTTCAGCTGCCTACTTGGGTGAAATTTTTGCTGATGCGCCTTGTTTAGAGTCTGTTTTTATCCATTTTGCTAGGACTTCATTAATTTGAAAGCTCATGTTTTGAGTTCTTGAAATTTTTCTTGAACTGTTTTGTTGTTGAAATCTTCTCCAATTTCTCTTTTCTCTTTTTCTGGAATATTTAATGTTCAGATTGGATCTCCTTACATTGGATCTGTCCATAATCTTATCTCAAATATATGTTAGTTTATATTTTTCAGTTTTCTTAACACAACAAACAAAGATTACATTTTTCAGGCTTCCCAACCTTTTGAGTTTTTAATTTCTGCTATATTTTTTTAATTTTTAAGAGCTTTTCTTCTTTTTCTTTTTTTAAATGGAATACTGCTAGTTTTGTGGTTGCATTATCTTCTCATGTCTATTTGAGATATTGATGAGAATGTTCATTAAAAACTTTTTTTCTGCAAAGTATCTTTTTGTTCCAAGTTGCTTTTTTTGCTTGATTTGTTCTGGTTGCTATTTTTTATGTTAAAGGCTTCTCTCAGAGATATCTAGTGGTTCATGTTTGCCTGCTCATATTTAAGTGTGAGGTACTAAAAAGCTGAATGGAACTTCTAAGCACATGGTGAGTGAGGAAGTTGGCCATGGCTTTCTCTATTGAATCATCTGGTTGGGCCAGTGATCATCTTTTTTACGCCCTCCAAAGCATACATCTTTAGACTTCTATCAGGATGGGAGTGGTTAGACCTGGTTACTTCATAAAAAGACTTCTTTTTAGTACTTTTAAGTACAATTCCTTCCGTCATCCTCAACACACATGTTGGCATTTATACTCCAATATAGAGAACTATATGGAATCTGGCCAGTTCCTCATCCTTCTGGGACTTCTGCAGTATAAATCATTACTTTTTAGCTTTCCCCACAGCTGGCTTAGATTCAGCTTCCTCATTCTGCTTAGTCACTTTCCACTTAACTGCCTGCTTTCTAGCTTCCAAACTTTTATTGTTTTTTTGTTTTGTTTTGTTTTTGTTTTTTTTACTTCTCACATTCTCTATATTTATGTATTTAGAAAAAAATCCCTTTGCCATCATTTTGGTGAGGTTTAAGGAGAGACAAAAAGTGAGTGGATGTGTTCAGTCTCCTGGAAATATTTAATATTGTTTCTTTGGTAAGATCCTCCTATTTTCTCCTTTTTGAGGAACTCTTGTTAGATGTTTGGTCTCTTGAATGATTTCTTTTTATTCCTTAGGATCTTAATAGTTTTAAGATTTAATTTACTTCTTACATTGTTTTGTTTTCTGAGTTCTTTTCCTTTCTTTTTGCCTCAATCACTGTCATGCTAGAGATTTTTTTTTCTGAGGTACCGGGGCCAGGGATTGAGCCCAGGACCTTGTGTGTGGGAAGCTGGCCCTCAACCACTAAGCCACATTGGCTCTCCTGAGTTGGTTTCTTCGTTTGCTTGCTTGTTATTTGATTTTGGTTTTTTTTTAGGAGGCACCGGGGACCAAACCTGGGACTTCCCATGTGGCAAGCAGGTGCTCAGCCGCTTGAGCCACATCTGCTCTTCCATGTTAGAGATTGTTCTCAAAAGTCTGGTGATCATTGAATATCTGTTTATGTTCATGAAGGAATCACTAAAAAGATGGAAACTGGTTGCAGCTTGTTGACTGGTGGGCCTTTTTGTGGGTGATTCAGAGGGAACCTGGCAGTAGTTTGGGGGTTGTGTTAAAATATGGGGCATGTGGGAATCCCTTATATATTTTTTTATGTAACATTTTATGTAATCTAAGTATCTTTTAAAAATAAAAAAAAAATATCTTTTAAAAAAATATGAGGGTCTACAAGTTAGGGCCTGTCATTTTCTCCAGTGAAGAAATGTCTATTCTCCCATCTGTGAGTTATGTGTCTAACAGCCAGGGTTCTGGTAGCTGATTGGGAAAGACATCTCAGAGTCTCAACATTCACTGTGTAGACATTTATTTAATCCCTACTGTTTTCAGCTTCTCATTATCACTTTCAGTTTTGTATGCTACCCAAGCCCAATCTTCTCTGGTTCATGTCTTCAGATAGACTTAAATTGAGGAAGGGCTATCACTAATCTAACATGACTAGGTAAGACTGAAGAGCTGAGAAGTTTAATTATTACTAATCCAGACTTTAAACCAGTCTTCCTAATTTTCATTCATCCTACAACCCTGCCTTCAGAGGTGTGTCTTCAATTCCTGACTTTTCTAGGGCTTCTGATAAATGACTCAGCATTCTTATTGAGTTCTTTTCCTTGTAGATACTAGTGAAAGCTGAAACCTAAGTCAGTTATTCCTTGTCCATCCACTTGCTGTCTTACAAAATTTTGTTAACATCTCTTTTCGGGTGTGATCTCTTTTCCTTTTATTTGTTCTTGAGGGTTTTTACTTTCCTTCTTTTGTGGTTTAGTTAGATTTGGGGACATAACAGTAAATGCATGTCTTACATTTTATACATTTAACTGGAAACCACTGAATCATCTTTTAAAACTGTAAGTGGGTACCATTTTAAATGTATGGTTGTGATTTGAACATTTTAACACCACTGCTACATCTCTGTTGATTCTTTTGGAGGGATATAAGTATAATTTAGACCAGATGGTCTAGAACAAAGCCTTCAGACTTAGCATCTTCACAAAGTATATATTTTATGGGGTAGAAATTTTGATAATATGTGTCAGTTGAGAATAATCCCAAAATAACCAGTGTTGTACTCCTTTCAAGACAGATTAATTTCAAGTATTTGAAATATTACTAGCTAATTCTGTAGTACTAAATATGTGGAAATCCCATTCAACCAGAATAAGGAAACGTTACTAGACAGCAAGTTATATAAAACTAAAAATATTTTAACTTGATAATTAGTACTAGTTGACTGAATGTCATATTACTTGCTTTAATGATTTTTCTTGTTCTCTGGAAAATTGTTCATTATAGAATATTATACATGTCTCCTTTTCATTTTGTGCACGGTTTATACACATGTTAAAATATTTATGGCATTTGGGAATGTATATTCTTTATATGCAGCTGTATTTAATGTGATAAAGCCTTTGATATCTAACTAAGAGAAATTAGAAAAATGTACTGGTTAATAGCAACTCAAATCATTGTTTATGTGGATAAATTTCATCTTTCATTTCACTCAGTAGTGCCTAATAATGTGAGAGCAAAGGTCCTGCACAGCCTTCAACACTAAACTTGCTCTGCTTGGTTTTAAGTAGTGCACTCATAAAAGTCACTAAACAATAGAATCCCTGCAGGAATCTGGTAGCTGGCTGTCTCCCCCACCCCAGAAAGGACAGAGAGTGCTGGCTTTTTGCCAGCTTTGACCCTCCATGAAGGGGGAAAAAGGAAGAATAAAGAAAGTAAGATTGAGTGTGGTTTGGATATGTGGTTTTCCTTTGAACCTTTAGAATGTGAGAAAATGATCTATTTCCTTCAACGGTGAGCAGGATACCTGAATTAAATGCTAGATATCCAGATTAACACCAACAAGGGGTCTGTTTATTGTCTATCTTTATTTTAGTTATAACATCTGGAGGCTTTTGCACTCTATGAACGGAGTTTAGCTGAAGTGACCGCTCCTCTGTCTAGCTTCTTTTTTTTTTTTCTATATTGTATATGCCTACTTACTAGTCAGACACATGTCTCCATTGGTTACATAGGACAACAGCTACACTTAATTCCAGAGTCACACATAGATCATTTGAATCAGAAATTCGCTGTAATTGTTACTGATAAAATGTCCTTTGTTAAAGTAGTCCCCAAATTAGTTATATACAACTCAATATGAGGAAGGATGTTGTTTTTCCATGGTTCAGTTTGTCACCTCCACTCGCGGTCAGTTATATTAGATTTACAACTTAGAATCAGCAATTATAATTTCTACAGAATCTTGAGAGTTCTAAAAGTATGAGAATGACTTTTTAAAATATATATGACACTAAAACCTTGAACCCTGGAACCGAAGACTGATCTTTCTTTTGTCATCTGCTCTGATTTCTGCTTTGACCGAGTTATACATTCACTTAGTTATCACATCTCTTCTAATCTCAGTCCTAAACCCAAACTTATTCTCAGCTCTACTCTTTTTCCCATTTGTAATTCTAGCCACCTTCTTTAACCAAGTCTACATGTTCTAATTCCATTTATGCCAAGTTACATAGTATGGAGAATAGAGGGTGAAGAAAGCTTTGCAGTGAGGACAGAGCAGTTCTCATTATTCTCTTGTCTTTATGGTGGTCCATGAAGAGTCATTAGAGAAATGCCTACTGATTTTATGAGTATGTAGTATATCATTTTCATTTATGATAAAGGAAAGGCGGAAAGAAAAACAATGCTGTGAAAATTCCAGAGCTCCTTTGATGGAAATAAAACTTTTAAAAATTAAAATGGTCTAAGATGTATAGAAGTTTTTTAAAAGAACTTTTTCATATGAATAAGCTGTAGCACAGGGAGTAATATTGAGTCAATTATGTGAATTTGAGTGAGAAGAAACCTCTTCTACAAAGAATGATAAAGTTTCTCAGCAGTCCTTTTATATTTGGTTAAAGGACTTGGATCATTGGTCACATCTCCACAGTGCTTGTATTTTATAGTGTGGATGGTTTAAGGTATAAAACGTTATTTGTAGGGAAGCGGATGTGGCTCAATCGATAGGGCTCCCGTTTACCATATGGGAGGCCCCGGGTTCGATTCCCGGGGCCTCCTGGTGAAGGCAAGCCAGCCCGTGCAACGTGGTGAACTGACGCAGCAAGATGACACAACAAATGACGCAACAAAGGGAGACAAGTAGGCACAGAAAAATGCACAGCAAATGGACACAGCGAGCACAAGCAGCAAGGGGGGATAAAAAATAAATAAAATCTTTATAAAAAAACGTTATTATGTATGTTTTCATGGCTATGTTTTAAATTTTTAATTTGCCTTGGTTGCCACACATGCAAATTTTGTACGAAGTAAAAAGCATGACATGGTTTAAAATGAAGTAAATGCTAAGGAGAGGGGGCTTAATACCCAGTTCTATATGTAGATTTAGGTGAAAGGTCTGCACATTAAAGTCCTGCATTTGTTGTGGGAAACATCTACAGCAAACTAGTGCAACTTGGTCATCATTTCTAAATTCTATAAAAGGTTCTAAATTACTGCATTCTCACTTTTTAAAAAAATGTTCTGCTTTAGATTAATATGAAAAAAAAAAAAAAATACCTACTAAACCCTAATGTAGACTGCATATGATAGGAAGTCTCCCAATGAGAAAGAAACAGTTAAACTGTTGAATCTGAGACAAGGTATTTGTTTTATCTTAAAAATGTTTATATAGCATATTGTGTCAAAGCTTATTTCTTTTATAAACTTTTGGAGCTCTTCTGTTATAGTAATGCTGCTAAATTACTCAGCTTTCTGGTCAGAAACCTAGTTATACAGGGATCTTACTTGGTAATAGGACCTTATTTCTGTTTATTAACTTAAAATTGAGTCTTACTTTTTTTTTTCTTTTAGTTGGGAGGTGATAATTTTCTTTGTGAATCAAAAATAAAAGGGAAGCGTTCTTTTATTTTAATTCAGAAAATTTGCTGATTGAGTTTTTGGGGGTTTGGATTTTTCCTTTATAAAGCTTGTATTTTATGCTTTCAAAGAGTTTCATTATGGGAAGCGGATGTGGCTAAAGCAATTGAGCTCCCACCTACCACAAGGGAGATCCATGGTTCGGTTCCTGATGCCACCTAAAGAAGACAGTGAGCTGGCACGATGGGTACACGCTACAAGCTGACACAAAATGGTGATGCAACAAGAGACACAAGAAGAAAAACAATGAGGCACAACAAAGCAGGGAGCAGAGGTTCCTGGTGCCTCCTAAAAGAAGATGAGCAAGACAGTGAGCTGATGCAACAGGCAGGCACGGCAAGCTGACACAACAAGAGACACAAGAAGGAAAAAAAATGCAAGAGACACAACAAAATGGAACAGAGGTGGCTTAAGTGATTAGGTGCCTCCCTCCCACATTGGAGGTCCCAGGTTCAGTTCCCGGTGCCTCCTAAAGAAACAAGACGAACAGACACAGCAAGTGCAAACAATGGGGTGGGGAGAAATAAATTAATTAAATTTTTAAAAAAGTTTCATTATTATTTTCCTCTACAGTCTGGTTAGGTTGAAGCTGGCTATAAAATGTTTTGTTGTGGGATGGAGTTTTAAACATGTCCAGTTAGTTGTTTGCTGAGAAAATTATAGATTCTTTTTTTCTTAAAAGTAATTGAACCTTCACACCTAAGAAATGAAAAAATATTTTAGTTTAAAATCATTCAATTTTTTTTTTTTTACCTTGGAAGACAGGATCAGATTTTTTTTTTTTTTAAGGATTTTATTTGAAAAGTCATAATACTTATGTATCTATTATAAGGTTTCAGTGTGTACACTGTAGTTGGTTCTTGGTATAGTTTCTAGATTTCTTTGCATTGTAAAATGCACAGTATGTGTTTTTAATATTTCAGTGCCTTATGGGAAAATAGATGTGGGAGGAAAAAAATTTTAGGAAAATTTTTTTTTTTTAAATTGTTATTTCAAAAGCAAGATTTGTCCTTACTGTCCCATGAAAATTGCTTGGTTGAGTGGAGATGTGATCTTTTTTAAAAACATTATCATGGAGGCCCGTCCTGATTAAGATGGTGGAGATGCATCAGGACTACATCCCTCCCTGATGCTTTGAGCAACCAGCAAGAACTAACAGAGGCATCTTTCTCAAATCTCCAGAAAACAGTTAAAGGACTGGAAGCTACTACAGGGGGTGAGCATGGAATCAAGAAAAAGGCTACGTAAAAGCGGATTCTCATGGTGCCCTGGCTGGCTCCTCCACACCTCTCAGCAACTCACTGCAGAGCCAACTCACACTCCAAGTGCACTTCTGGTCCCAGTTCTGGAGAGAGCAGAGTAACCCTCATGCATATACTGGCCCATTCTGTCTGATGGTGGCCTGAGGGATTCACTCTCCCAGAACTTTCCCTGCATGTAGAAGGTAGCTTACTGAGCTCTCCTACAGAACATTGTAGGAGAGCAGTCCAGTCTTGCTGCCTAGGGCATAGGATTTATGGCTGTAGAACATGTAGTGCAGGGCTCACCACTCTGAGGCACTTAAATGGAATTCCCAGGGCCATACATGCATGTCCAAGACAAGACACATGCACAGAAAGGATCAGGGAGGCCATGTGCTTTGGCCTCAAGCTATTCACTAAACTCAAATGGATAGATCCTAAAGGAGATAACTCTCAGGTCAATCTGCAAGGCTTCTAACATTCTCAAGGAAGGCACTGTCGTAACACTAGCTCGATGCAGGCTTAAGGAAAAGACACTTCAGAGTCTAAATTCCAGTGATAATACATTAAAATATCAGAATGTCTAGGTTTAAACAAACAGTTGCAAAATATACAAAGCAACAAGAAGCAATGGCACAGGCAAAGGAGAAGATTAAAGCATTAGAAACCATCAATGAGAAGAACCAGGCCTGGGACATAACAGACAAGACTTCTTTAAAATGGTGCTAATTAGGAAGCCTCACTAAAATTAAGTGCCAATTTCTCATCAGAAACCATGGAGGCAAGAAGACAATGGGATGACATTTTTGCTGGGAGAAAAAAACAAAAACTATCAACCAAGTATTCTATATCCTGCAAAACTTTCAGAAATGAGGGAGAGTTTAAGACATTCCTAAACAAGAGCTGAAGGAGTTTGTCACCAGTAGACTGCCCCTAAAAGAGATGCTAAAGAAAGTTCTGTAGGTTGAAAGGAAATGACAATAGACAAAGGCCCCATAAAGAAATAAAGATCTCTGGTGAGGGTAATGACATAGGTAAATATAAATGTCAGTACTATTTTTTGTTTGTAAATCCACTTTTTTACTTCCTAGGGGATCTAAAAGGCAAATGCATAAAATATAATGAGCTATCAGTGGTTTTAGACTCATAATGTATAAACATTTAATTTTTGACAAGAATTGCCTAAAGGTAGAAGTAGAGAGGCGTGTAGGAACATAAAATGCATATAATATTGAAGTTACGTTGGTATGAAAGCAAATGAAATTGTAACAGCTTTAGGATGTTAAATTTAAACCCCATGGTAACTACAAAGAAAATACCGGAGAATATGCAAGTTCATACAGACAGAAGTTGGAGTACTGGTTGCCAGGGGTAAAAGGCAGGGGGAATGGGGCGTTAATCCATAATGAGCTTAGGGTTTCTGCTGGCAAGATGGGAAAGTTTTAGTAATGGAAAGTTAGTGAGAGTACCGCAATATTGTGACTATGATTAACCCCATTGAATGGTATGCTTCGGAATGGTTGACGTGGGAAAATTTGTGTTGTATACATATTCCCACAATTAAAGAAAAAAAAGAAGAGCAACTCAAGAGACAAGGAAAATTAAATGCAATACATGATCCTGGATGGGGTCTAATGAGGAGCAAAGGCTCAAAGGAACATTATTTGAACATATGAAAAAGTTGGAATATATACTATAAGCTTTATGTCAGTGTTAAATTTCTTGAACTTGATGACTGCACTTACGGTGGGTATATAAGTGAATATTCTTGTTTTTAGGAAATGTACAAGGCGGTATTAAGTATCAAGGAGCATGATGTATACAACCTGCACTCAGATTTTCAGAAAATGGATAAATAGGTGGGCTGATTCAGCAAATGTGGCAAAATCTTAAAATTGGGTGGATTTGGGTATCTGGTGGAGGGAATGGGTAGAATTATGTTAGAATTCTCTGTATGGGGTTTTTTATTATTTTTGTAACGGCCCTGTAAGTTTGAAAGTATTTAAAAATAAAAATTAATTTTTAAAAAACAAAATAGTCATAAATTTTGTGAAAACTTTTTATGAAACCTTAGGGTATCTACCTGATTTGTGTGTTGGCAACAAACTATTTCATTTTAATATGTGGTATTTTTTCTTTCTTTTCTTCCCAAAAAACATTGATTAAAAACTCTGAAAATTTTTAGGATAAGTTAGGATATATGAGACATGTTTTCTCATATATTGGGCCTTTAAAGCAATGTGAAAACAAGCTAAGTTGAAACAGTAGTACCTTGATAAGTGTGTATTAATTAAGTTGTTATCGTGATCTGAAAGAAGGTTTTAATTTTAGAACTAAAAATTAAGCCTCTTCACAGTGTGAAAGCTTTTATCTTCATCTTGAGATAAACATATTTAAAATACTTCTTTCTTGTCTTGGATTTTTGTTTCCTTATTATACTTATTGTGTTTGCATCTACAAATTATGGGCTAATTCCAATTGAGAAAAATCTTTATATTAAATTAGAACTTTAAAAAAGTCATGCATGTGGCAGGAAAAAAAATTCTCCCCCTCTATTAATAATTAATAACCACAAAGTCATTATGATATTTAATCTTGTGTATATGACTGGTTTTGTTTTTATTCTCAGGAAGCTTTTACAATCTTTTCTTTCTTTTGTCTGGTTCCTGAAAGTTCATGATGATGTGCCTTGTTAGGAATCTTTTCTTTTTTTTTTTTGTTCGTTGTTCTGTGCTTTTGATAGACTTGGAATTTATAAGCTTATATTCTTCAATTTTGGAAAGTTTTCTTTTCTTACATCTTTGATTTCTTCCCTTTTGCTTTTGTTTTTGTTTTTTCTGTTAACATGCTCTTTTTGATATCTAACTATTCCTTTTTCATAGTATCCTGCTCCTTTCAAAGATGGGTTTATCTTTGCTTAGCTTTATGAGACATAGCTATATCAGCATATTTTGTGTGAAAACATATATGTATATCTGTTTTATATGTATGTAATTATTTAAAAACACAAGTTGTAATGTAGGATTATATTAGAATAAGGTATTAATAGTGTGCAGGATAACACTTCATTCCTAGATCATGTTCCATCCATTTTTTTTTCCTTTAATGTTGACATATTTGGTGATTTATTTAATTATTCTGGGGTAACAAAGTTTGACAGTAGGTATAACCTTTGGGAAATCTAGTTTTAGTCTTATTTCTTTTATCTTATTCTCTTATAACATGTAAGTTCTTCCGTATAATGTCAAGAAAGAGATGGGCCTATGTGATACTAGTAAAATCAACCACTGGCTTGCTTGCTTTTATATTTTTTTGGAGAAAGGATAAATGGGATTCAGAACATCCTGGAGGGAAGTTTGAGCATCTGTATCCTAGAATCTCATCACCACTCCTAAACAACGTTTTGTATGTCATAAAATATCTCTTAAATATTGAAGGTTAGACAAAGTTTCTGCCCCCCACCTCACCCCATATACCACCCTATTATTAACATCTTGCATTATTGGGGTATGTTTGTTACAATTATTGAAAGAACATTTTTATAATTGTGTAACAAAGTTTCTTTTAATACTTGTAAAATTGTTCCTAATTTACATTCTTCAAAGAAGAAACTTTAGTATTCCTATTTATTATAGATCAGATTTTTTTCTTTGTGATTTTCACAATTAACCTGGCCTTCAAATCTGTTACTAAAGTGTTTAATAGCACTTGCTGATCATAAATTAACTGATGTTATCCTTAAAATATTGCATAATTTAAAAACTAATTGTATAATAGACTCTTCTGTGTATAACATTATTTTCTCCTATGAGGAGGAGTTAGAAAGTTTAAGCAGAGAACTTTTGATTTCAAAGTTTTTCTTTATTAATTGAACTACTAAAAATATCATAATATAAATTTAAACTACAGTGTGTATTATTAATAACTTTGGTTAGTTATAGAACTGTTCCAAGAATTCAGATTATGCAAGATGGTTTAGATGAATGGCTTTTAACCTTTATTTTTTTCTGCGTACACACAAGCTGACTTTTGTCAGAAATACCTTTCCTTATAAACAATATTTTTACCCAAGTTAATGGGATAGGTTTACATGGGTGGTCGGTAGTTCTTCCCCATATTTTTTATAGCTGGAGACTTGATTACTAACTTCTAGAGCCCTAGCCTCTTAGTCTTCCTAATTTTTTTCTTTGGAAAGTCTTTTTACTTAGAGCAACTATAGACTACCAGTGTTTGTCTTTTGAGGTGAGATAATAAATGCAAAACCTCTCTGAAGTGAATGATATTCTTAACTTTCTGAGGAACTGCCAAACTATTTTTCATCGTGGC
The DNA here is from genome assembly GCA_026826555.1 of Tolypeutes matacus. Classification (NCBI taxonomy): domain Eukaryota; kingdom Metazoa; phylum Chordata; class Mammalia; order Cingulata; family Chlamyphoridae; genus Tolypeutes; species Tolypeutes matacus. The sequence continues at coordinate 24,330,818 of JAKSZT010054416.1, forward strand.
TACATCATTTTCCATTCCCACCAACAATTTGTAAGGGTCCAGTTTCTCCACATCCTCTCCAGCACTTGTTATTTTCCATTTTTTAATAATAGCCATGCTTGTGGGTGTGAAGTAGTATCTCATTGTGGTTTTGGATTGCATTTCCCTAATGAGGTTTGGCTGTTTTTGAATACTCAACTGGATTTTGTTTTCTCTAAACTTTTTCTCTTAATTATAATGGGAAGTGATCATCCCAAATACCTAATCTTTGTACCACAGATTGCTTTTAGAAAGGTGGCTTTTAGTGGCTTTTAGAAATTCTCATATTTTAAGTTGTTAAATTATTGTAGAAGATTCCTGTGATATGTGTTTTGTGTGTATAATTCTAAATGAAAATTGCTCAACACACAATAAAAATAGTTCCCTAAACTAACACTTACCTTGTTTTTCATTTACTGGGAACATAATTGCATAAAAATTACTGTAGTAAACTCTTAGTAAAATTTGAGTCAGATAAACTAGAAATATATTTTTTCCCTAATTACATTTAAGATGTGTGTGTACTTCTCATTAATCTCAAAATGTTACCAACTCCACTTAGATTTGCTTTGTTTTTCTGTCCTATTTCCTGGAAAACTTTCAGATTTTCGTTAGTTTTTCACTTCTTTCCAAAGGGTACCTGAGGATACTCTTCTGTAGATAAATATGTTGTAGAATCAAAGCAAATGTTTTAGTTAAGTTTTATTTTAGTTCAGGTCCTGTAAAGATGGTTGTGTTTAACTCCCACAAAGTTATTTGTGTTTTTTCCTGAACTTTTCCTTCTGCAGCAAAGTTCTATTTTCATTAACTACACACTATTTTAAAGTAGAAGATGGCGGTGAAAGATCAGTCTGTGTCACCTTTGGATTTTTTTTCTTTGTCAAAGCAATGGCAGTTTTGATTGTTACAGAAAACTACTTGGAATTTGGACTTGAAACAGGTAATGATTTCAAAAAGCTTTTGCTTTATATATATTTTACTTCAATTCTTAGGTATGTTTTATGTCTGATACTTTTTTAAATGAAGTTTGAGGTGTATATTCTGCTATGTTCTAAATTATTTAACTTTATTAAATTGAATCTTTCTAGATGGTTTTAACTAAGAGTATTATTTACCTTTTTCCAAAAGTACTGCTCTCCCCCTTATCTTTTCTTACAGTTAAATAAATTTCTGTAATGCTAAAGTTTACTCAAATAGTTAAAGAATTAATGCAAATTTTATTCACACTCATGGAATGTACAGATATCAAAGGGATGTTTTCAAAGACTCTTCCTGCTAATAACCAAATTTTATTGCATTATGGCATACTAATTAGCACATGAAAGAGCTAAGCTAGCCTCTTCCAAAATTAAAGATGCTTTATTTTCTAGCATCTATTTCCAGAGACAGGTTCTGTATTTTACCCCTGTGATGAGTAATCTTTTTTTTTTCCCTACAGGGTTTACAAATTTTTCAGAGAGTGCAATGCAGTTTCTTGAAAAACAAGGTTTAGAATCTCAGTAAGTTTTTGAAAAATTAAACATTATTTAAATATCATAGGTGAAAATTTAAATTTTCCATTTTTAGTGAGGTAGCATTTACTGTAAGTTCTTTGTTTTTAATCAGTGACGAGTTCTTTTTAAGTTGGACTGTAACTTCTAGAAAAATACTCATAATTATTACATCTATATAAAGTTGATACCTTTGATAGAATTCTTGGATTCGCTCTTATTTTCTTTAATTCCCTTTGCCTCCAAAGATCAAACTAAATTTATATCTGAGTCAAGTATCAATTCTGTTTTGAATATATAGGTTTGGTTGTTGTGACTATGATTGAAGAGATAACTGGCTTATATAATGTGGTAGTTTACAGTTCACTGAGATCTGTATAATGGGTACTTGAATGAGTATTCTTTTTGTAGAAATCTTACATTATTTGTATTATCATTATTGTGCTTTGTAAAGTAATTGATTAGAAGAAAGAAAATTTTTAGAAAGTTAAGTTAAAATTTTTCATCAGCTTTTTGCCCTTTTTTTTTTTTTAAAGGGGTCCTGTTTCTAAACTTACTTTCAAATTTTTCCTGGCTATTTTCTGTTCACTCATTGGGGCTTTTTTGACATTTCCTGGATTACGGCTGGCTCAAATGCATCTGGATGCCCTGAATTTGGCAACAGAGAAAGTTACACAGTAAGCGGAAAATGTGCATAAGCACATGCAGATAAATATATGTTTTCCATCTTAATGAAGGTATATTATTGTAATGAAATAATAAATTATTGTGTTGAAAATTAATAAATAAGCATTTGATGTCACAATACTTTCTCTTTCTACTATAAACAAGTTTCTTTTATTCACTTCTCGGTTTTAAGTACTGTGTAAAAATATATAATGCCATTATTAAATTTCTGTTTTTACCTGTTAAAATGAAAACATCAACATTCATGTTCTGTTTGAATCAGAGGTCAATGCTTATGACAGTGATTCCCTACAATGGAACTGAGAATCTATGGGAATTTTCCTTTAATAGAAATCAAAACCTTTTACTTTAAAATATTTTATTTGGATAACTTTATTTGAATAATTTAATACTTTTATTTTAAAACTTTTGAAAGTAGAAGCTGTATACAAAAGAGGTGTTTTGTGAATCTGTTAAGACTCTTGTTAAAGTATTACATTATTTTATACTATACAATGTTATTATATATCATAGATTACATTTAACTGCCAAATTCTATTTTAGTTCTCAAATGGAGAAATATTAAATCTCTATATATATAATTCAAAGCCTATTTCCTATATTCTATTTTGGTTGTCACAGATTTTTTTTTTTTTTTTTTTAATGTAGACACATTGGCAGAAAGACAGACTTATTACATTTACTTCAACTCATACCCAAGTCGAAGCTCCCATTTCGTCCTTTTGTTTTGCAGTGGAAGCCCATGTTGAAAATAATCCATTTTGATATATGTATTTATAGTCATTAGGTTTCTTTCAGTAATCATATTTCCTAACATTTCTGCTCCTCAAAAGTCTGTTAATTATGCTGACTCTCTACAGTTTTTTCATAGAAGGATGATCATTCTTAACTCTTACATCACTTTCCTTTATTTTAATTCCGATATTCTTTTCATTTATTTCTCTACCTCCATTTTTCTTCATTTGCTTTGTGCATGTATTTATTTCCCACCTCCCATTACACACGCCTTCATCCTCTTTTTTTTCCTCTCCTTTTACTCAGCATGCTTTTGACCACATCCTGCCTTTCTCTTACCACCCATCTCTGTAATGACTTTTTTTTTTTAAGACAAAACCTGGTTCTCCCGCTCCTAACTATACACACACTTCAGTCCACTAACCCCAGTGTTATGATTTAAATAAGCTGAAAAGGGTGGGTGGAGTGGAGCCCTTCACAAGCTACTGAAACCGCTGTGGACTGCTCCTTGATACTAGAGTGTTCCCTAGCAACACTGCATACCTAATATTGCTTCATTCTTCCCCCGCACCCAATGGTTTACCCAGGCAGGCTGTGGGATAAAAGAATCACTTTATAAAAACGTTTAAAACATTTAGTAGGGTTTTGGGGGCAGGGAGGGGGTCACCTTTTAATGTCATTTTCAGTACATGTGGTTTCTTTTAAGAATTATCTCTTTGGAGATTTGGAGTTTTGTTTTGTATTCATTTATTGCAGCCCCCCCCCCATTGTGTTATAGCACTCTGCCTTGATACAAGGGTGTGGACAAGCTAGTTCTGTTGTGAGAGTAGCCTAACTGGCATAAAGAGCAGTATTTACCTCACCCCCTGGCCAGTCACCAATATTTGTCTAAATGCTAGAGTTGGAACCAGAGTTCTACCTTTCCCTGTCAGGTGTTAATAGTTTCCTGAGCCAGCCCCATTTCCTCACACAGATCACTATCATTTGCATATGTTGTGATATTTTTAAATGTGTGTGTTTATTTCAAGCCCTCCTGTTTAACCCTTCAGCACTGTTGATAATGAAAACAGTACATGTGTAATAATTAGTCTGAAGAATTTGCCTTTGTTCTAGAATAAGAAAAATCTTTGTCAACCATCTGTCCCTTTAGGATAAAAACTTGGAAAACAGTTAACAATGAAGTGACAGCTAAGCTCTGAAACACTTTGCTATATTGGGTATATTGCCTTGTCAGGAGAAATGTAAATTTCCTTGATTTGTATAGGATAGAGAAATTAATTTCAGCTGTGTCCATAGTAGTCTAAGAAGAAATAAAAATGTATGAATCACTTATGATTTCAATAATGTAATTTAAACATTATACATTATTATATAGTGAAAGGTTCTTTAGTAATAAGATGTTTTAGTAAGTTCTGTCTCCCATATACATTTTGGTATTATGGACCTTGCTAATCACCATAACTTATAAATAAATAATGAGCAAATGAGGAGGATACTTCATTTCAGCTGTACTGAAAATTATGAAAAGATGATTCCCCTGTACTGAAAATCCATTGAGTTCATTGATTGTATTAAGTTAGAGAATCATTTAAGTTCTTTCTCATTGAATCAGGAATATAGTATAGTACTAGTTCTGCCTCTAACCTGTAAAGTTGTCACAAGCAAGTCATTTACCCTTCTTGGATCTAAATCTTCTCATCTGAAAAATTAAATGACTGTCATTCTTAATATCATAGTTTTACAAGGAAACAAATTAGTGTTTAGTGATGATGATAAATATAAAATGATGATGACAGTAGTACTTTAATATATAGACTACTAAAAATAAATTCCTGCTTTCATCTTGTACAGAACCAAGTTTCTGTGGTTTATTAGTATATTTTGTTTCTGGATTTTTATGTGTATTTCTTACATATTTTCAGAACATTACTTCATATCAACTTTTTGGCACCTTTATTTATGGTTCTGCTCTGGGTAAAACCAATCACCAAAGACTACATTATGAACCCACCATTGGGAAAAGAAAGCGTTCCTTTGTAAGTATGGGTATTTGAGGACTAATTTTTTTTCCATTATATAATCAAACGGTTTTCTTAAGTGTTATATACTGTATTTAAGTTTTTAAATGATAAAATTAGGACACTGTTTTTCAGTCATTAATAGAAATGTTAAAAGATGTGTTATTAAATTGAAGATGTAGACAGTATCATCTCATCTTTTTGGATCTTAATAAATGAATGTTAATGATTACTATCCTGCAAAAATATGATCTTGTACACTTGTTTTTCCTTTTCTTCACTTAATGTCCATTTGTCATCTGTCATTTTTCTGTTGTCATTGTGCTTATTTCATAGATACCTTCTGCAATTCTTTTATTATTTAATTATGAAAATTTAGAGGAAAAAACAATGTAAATGAAAATTTTTATACTTGGCCTCTATATTTAATAGTTATTAACATTATCCATATTTGTGTCATCCTTTTTTTGGTTTGTTTTTGCATTTGATGAAGTGCTTTTCAAGTAAATTAGATACATAATATTTTACCCCTAAGTACTTTAGTATTCATCTCTAAAAACTAGGGACATTTTCTACGTGACAGCTATATTATCACACCTAAAAGATTTTAAATGATGCCCTAACATTATCTAGACCATATTTCCTCAGTTAGAACACTGCATTTTAACAGAAGAAGAAGGTGTAAGGAAACATAGAAACAGTTTATTAAATGGCATTAATAACTGTGCTTGATAATGTTTCCTCATTAGCAATGTAGAGCTACGTTAGAAGAGTAGAAAGATTCAGACAGAGATGGTTCAAACCCCAATCCTGTTCCTCACCAAAACTTATTTGAGGCAGACTATTTAACTTTTGCCTCTGTTTCCCCTTCTGGAAAATGAAGATAATCTCATCTACCTCACAGGGTTATCAGAATTAAATGAAAGAGCACGTGTAATGCAAACAGCTGGAAGTAAGTGTTTAATAAATGCTCCTTTCATTTTGCCACATGAGAATTAAAATAGAAAAACTTAACTAGTCATTGCCTCCTTCGGACATTTTAGATTATTTACTTCTTTTTTATCTTGGAACACATTTGTCTTACAGTATGTAATCAGTAAAAACCATGGTAGTTAATCCTGTTGAACAACGGGAAATATCCACTGAGCTAGTATTTTTGCCCTACAAATTTGCCTTCATAGTAATTTTAACTTGACACATTCACTGTGTATTTAAAAGTAACCCTGAGGGTCCAGTGGGTTCTAAACAAAATCTCAGGGGAACTTCTAATTCATGTCTTTGATGCTGAAAGCATTCCCAATCCTTTCTTGAACTTTTGTCATAGAACTTGGGTTTTTATACTCCCGTAATTATATTCTCTGATTTATGCTTGCCTTAGTTAAATTTAGAAAACAAGAATATTACCATAATGATACACCAGTTAGTATGCTAGGTATCAATACCTTACATATTTTGACTCAGAAATATGAGAAACCAAAAGAGACCATATACAGAAAAGTCGAGAATGACTTTAGAAATTTGGGAGGAATTTCTTCTGCTTGTTCTTCACCTATGTATTTTACCTTCAGTTCAGACTCCTTCCTGAGTTATCCTACCAAATCAACTTTATTAAATCTTTATGAAGTTAAATAATCTGAATTAGAAGGTACCACTGAATGACAACTATTCTAAAACCTGAACTCCTCTGAAATTGAAAAGATAATGTTCTGATTAACTGCTTTATTCCATTCACTTCAGTTTCCATTATAGTCACTCTTAGTGTCTGTGTGTGTAATAGCTGTCTTTTGGATGCTACCAGTCAGGCCTTCTTTTTGCACAACTCCAGGTAACATGGTATTGTGTATAGACCCCTTGGAAAAGTTCATGGCTGTGGATGGCCTTGCTTCTAGTGTATTGTTCTTTTCACGACTGGCTTCTTAGTCTCATTGTTCATTATGGTGAAATTGTGTTAATAAAATGTTACACCTTTATCCTTCTTAGGCAGTGGTGCTTTTCCATTGGAATTTTATGTCCATATGCACTCATGACCCTATAAAAAGAAAACTGAAAGAGAGCACACAAAATAAAGCCTTTGTTCCAAACCCATTTCTGACCTCTGTTACAAAAAGAATTCAAACATAACTATACACTTTCACCTCTTCTCTGCCTTTTTTGTTCCTGTACTATTCTTAGACTTCATTTCCCCCAGGTAACTTTTCCAATATTGCAAACATTTCTTTCCTGGGTTTCTTTCCTGGGTTCTTACTACTGGACAGAAGGAAGGGGTGGGGTGGTAATGAAACCTGTTTTGGGGAGAAGTGTTATAAGGTTTTATCTTTTCCCATTTGTTCTTGTATCCATCCATTTTATCCTCATGGTCTTAAGAATTGAGGGACACCTGTGCAAGTTCCAGATCCTATCTGGGAGATTAGTCCACTCATTTCAACAGTCATTTATTAAGTGCCAGATAAGTTCTACAGATTAGATGTGAATGGTCAGGTCACCACTTTCAAATTACTCACAATGTACTCCTTTGCCAAGCAGAAATCACGGTCCTTTTAAAACATTAAACCCCCAAAGGATAGCAGAAATTATAGGACTTTCTAAAGTCCTTGAAGGAGCCTTCTTGTTTCTGAAAACCTGTCCCAAGAATACATTGTCTTACTTGGAATCCTAACTTTAGCTCTGAGGAGTTGCTTAGAACTGAACCAGTTCCACACATTTAGTAGGATAAGTAACTTGCTGGTCAGGAGTTTAAGACATCTGATTTCTTAATAATATATCAGAATGCTTGATTTTCCATGGTCCTAATAGTAACTCAGTAGAGTGAAAGGTCCCATCCAAATATCTATATAATCAACTAGAAACAATAATAGATGGGTTGTTGACTTGCTTAGTTACATAGATGATTTCCCAAGGTTTCCCCCTCCTTATTTCCTTCTTTCTTTCCTCTAGTCTCCAGTTTAAGAGCACCCACCTTCTCTTTTCATTTCATAGCCAATATCTACACTTGGAGAAGGGTAGATAGAAAAGACAGTCCCAAGTATTATGCTTCTTTTTTCTTCTGCTGTATATCTGTTACTTCTTATACTTCCATGACACATTTATCTGTTATCTGTTATGCAAAAGAAAATATTAAAACCATAAGTATGGCAGAATGGGATTCTTTAATATTTGCAACTGTAGCTTAAGTAACAGATTTTCTATATCTTACATGGTGAACATTATATATGTACCTAGTTTGCTAGTGTATTGTGATCTTTGAGTGCACCATATCTAACTTTTTGATCTGTAGAATGACAGAGGCTACATTTGATACTCTGCGACTGTGGTTAATAATCCTGCTCTGTGCTTTGCGGTTGGCCATGATGCGTAGTCATCTGCAAGCCTACTTAAACTTAGCTCAGAAATGTGTGGATCAGATGAAGAGAGAAGCAGGACGAATAAGTACAGTTGAACTGCAGAAAATGGTAAGTTTTATACAGTAGTCAAAATGAAAAACAGCAAATATTGTATTGCAAAATAAATAAATAAAGGAATCATTTCCTTTAATAGATAGTAATTTTATCCCATAATATTTTTATTGTAATGAAATGTCTTAAGCTGACAGATATCAAAGAGACCTTGATCTAATTTTGTTGCTAAGTAAAGAAAGGATCTCAATTCACCTTCTTCTTCTTAAGTGCTTTAAGAGTCATACAGGGAAGCAGTTGTGGCTTAAGTGATTGGGCTCCCGTCTACCATATGGGAGGCCCTGGGTTCAATTCCCAGGACCTCATGGTGAAAGCAAGCTGGCCCACGCCCACAGAGAGCTGATGGCCCATGCTCGCGGAGAGCTAGACAGCAAGAAGACACAACAAAGGGAGACAAGCAGACACAGAAAAATGCACAGCAAATGGTCACAGAGAGAAGACAGTGAGCACAAGCAGCAAGGGGCGGGGTATAAATAAATAAAATCTTAAAAAAAAAAAAAAAAAGGGTCATACAGTTGAATAGTGTAAAGCTGTGGTGTATCTACAATTGCTAAATGGGACCGCCTCTAATTGATTTGAACGACATTACAATATATTGTCCAAACTTCATAGCATAAAGGGTAAGGAAATAGATTTAGTGGCTAAATTCATTCCTTTTAACATTATTACACATACTTGAGCCTGAAACATAAGTGTTTAACTTAATGAGCGTTCTAAAAAAAGTGTTAGGAATTCATCCACCATTATAGTGGACCTATAATTTTATGATGTCTTTTATTTGGTGTTTGGTCATATGTTTTTGACATTTAGGTCTTCTTTCTTCCATAATCAGGAGCATTAATCAAGATTCAAACAACCTTTTTTTTTTTTTTTTTTTTTAACGTTTTTCCCTTCATATATTTCCACGTTTTTCACAATTTGATTTCAATCAAGTATCTTCATATTGAATGGGGGGTTAATGTTTTTATTTCTGAGGTATTTATGTTCATATAAGACTCAGCCTGTTATTACTTAATTTGATGTTTTAGATGGTCACCCTTAGATATTTTAGCATTTTGTTTCATCTTTGAAATGTAAGTGAATATATCACATTTGAGTTTTTGGGGTTATTTTCTTTACTTTATACTGATCACTTAAGAACTATTTTATCTTCAAACTTAAGAAAATCAGAGCCTTTCTGAAGTCAGAGTTTGCGGCATTTATAATGAATTGAAACTTATTAACATTTAACTTCCTTCCTATGAAAGATTACTTTTCTCTTAAGCAATTCAGTTTGACTGACAATTATAGGAAAGTTTAATTCACTTGTAACATGTCAGCTGTATTAGACACTTAAGAATGTTGTTGGTTGCAGGTGGCTCGAGTCTTTTATTACCTTTGTGTCATTGCACTGCAGTATGTGGCACCTCTGGTAATGCTGCTTCACACAACTCTGCTTTTGAAAACACTAGGTAGGCATGCCTTGACAACTGAGATTCATGTTGTTTTGCTTTCTGCTCATAATTAATAATGCTTTTTGTTACCTACAAAGAAATATACCTCTTAAAATGGTTTCTCTCTTTGAAAGTTCTAAGAATAAGCTGGGGAAACTGTTAGCTGCACAAGTTGATTAATCATGTTGATTAATTCTGAGGCCCGCAAGGTTTTATAATGTTATATTTAATTTATAAGAATTTTTTACTAAAAGTTAATTCCTAAATCAAAATTTACCAAGTACTTTAGTGAAGACTATTGATCTTAGTTACTTTTTTGTTGTAGGAAGATTACTTTTAAAACATGAATGTTTTTAAGATTTTGTTAGTACCTAAATTTAAATTAATACAAGATACTCGTACACTTACTTTAATTACAGAATCTCCTTTTAAACTCTCCTTTTGGTGAATTCAACTCTTCATGGTGAAAAGGGTAAAAGATTTCTCTGTGAAAAAAACAAAGTTCTGCTAGTCTGTCCACCAAACTATCAAGTCTCTGTCTGGTGTTATTCAGGAGCTTTTCATATTGTATTGATCATTTCCCTTCATTATAGATTAGACAGTCTGCCAAGGTGGAGGTTTAAGAAGGACAAAGGTTTATTTGGGTGGATTTAGTAAATACAATAGAGCTGATGAAAGGTATAAATGTCCTTTAGGAATCTATAGAACGTAAAGGGGTAGCTCAGTTGTAAATTATGTGACTCATATCCTACCAACATAGGAAAGTATATGATGAAAAAATTTCTGGAAGCTATTAATAGACTCTCACATTGAAATCATAGATAGTTTCTGAGAAAGAAATTTATTCTGATATTCTGAAAGTAAAAAGAATTTCTAAGAAGTTATTGAATCTTTCCCTGTTACTCCAGTTAGGTAGTTGATTCATGTCTTCTACAAGGAAAAAAATGTTTTTATTATTTTATCAGATTTTAATGCAGTTAATTAAAAGTAATTCAGAGTTTTTGCTTTTATGTGTACCTTTACTGATGAGACCAGAATGTAGTCTGGTCAAGTTAAGTGAAATTCTTTACCAGGTATGTAGAAACATTGTTATTTTACTTTCAACATATAATGATTTGTTGTGCCAGTAAACTTTTTATTCTTAATTAAAAATATGAGCTAAAGAATTTTATTTTTAATAAGTTTTGGAATTATTCTATAAATTTCATTTATGTTTTGACTTTTCTAGGTAATCATTCCTGGGGGATTTATCCAGACTCTATCTCTGCTTTGCCAGTGGATAACAGTCTACCCTACAATTCCATTTATTCTGAATTACCATCTGCCAGTGGGAAGGTAAAGGTAACTGTCACACAAATAACAGTGGCATTGAGCAGCTTAAAAAACATTTTCACTCCTCTGCTTTTTCGAGGACTTTTGTCTTTTCTGACCTGGTGGATTGCTGCTTGCCTCTTTTCTACAAGCCTTTTTGGGCTTTTTTATCACCAGTATCTGACTGTGGCGTGAACCTCAGTTAACAAAGAAGGATATCCAATTCACATGTTAAATTAAAATATTTGTTGCCCTCTGAGCTGAAGAAAACCAGAACAACACAGACACAAAAGGAAAAAAACAAACATATCAGAATACTTTGTTTTAAATACTTCCTCTGTATTCTCAGGGTGAATTAATGTTATAATATTTAAAATCACAGAGTAGATTGCTAGCTGTTAATACTGTGGCATTGAAATTTTAACTCCTTGTATTAACTGATGTGAGGGCTATCTACAATGGTAATACTTCTGATTACCTTGCTTTATAGAAAACCCCTGCAGACTTTGCAACTTCTCATATGACTCCAGTTATTGATTTATTGCTCTTAATGGTATTAAGGTACTGTTAATACTCATAATGGCCACCTATAGAATGGTCTTCAAACTGAGCCATACTTTGGGGGAGGGAAAGGAGCAAAAATCACTTCTGTTGGTAATGTATGAGTTACTCTTCAAACAACAACAATAAGTCCAACAGAAAGGAAGAAATAGCTACTGTATATTACAGTAAAGAAAGCTGCATAGTTATTTTAAATTCAATGGAGATGTATATGTGTAATATCTACAAGTATTGCTGCTTGAGAATAGCAAGAGTATTGTTTTAAAATGTAGTCTATCCAACTTGAGAGTTCTTTTATAATGATTGGCCATATGAACATTTGTAATCTTGTTGTTAGGTTTGGGCCACCCATATTTTATTTTATTCTGTGAACCTAAATAGCTCCTTTTAATAGTCTAAAAATATTTATCAATATATCAAATGTAAAAAAAAAATGACTCTGTAATCCTGCTGACTACATGTATGTATTGTATGTATATTATATATTAAATATATAATATATTGAAATTATAAAAGATGAAACTATTGGATCCTTATACTATTTTAAGTTGCTGAATGTATGTTAAAAAGTGATTGAATGAGATGTATTTCTATCTAGAAATTTTCTTTTTGGAATGAAATTAAAATAACGTTTTGAAAGTTCAGCAGAACAAGCAATTTATTTGTGTTACCTGTGTGGGAGAGTACTTCGGATTTTATGACTATTTAGGTGGCTTTTCCCAAGTTACAGTTCTTTTCTGTCATTTAAAAGAATCAAAATCTTTTCCTCTAAACAAATCTACAGGTATCATTTAAACCCTTGAACTTGTTTTACAGCTGTAGTTTCTGGTATTAGAAATAAATTTTTTATAGGTTGGCAATTTATAGCTACATATTGGGAAAAAAAGTTAAATTTCCATTTGAAGCTTCTTACATTTAAAACCCAAAATTAAGGGTTTGGTTGTGGTATAACAGGATTTTTTTTTTTTTAATAAACACTAGAATTTATAAATAAATGTTCTTCCATATAACTGTCTTGGGAGGCTATATATTATGTTTCTTTGCTGCTGCCATTGAAAGCATTGTTGAAACTCTTCTTTTGGAATTACTTTCAAGGCTTGTGGTTCATATTCATTTGAATAATCTCAGTATAGCAAATTCATGTGTTTTGGATTAGATTTAAATACTTTTGGGAAAAAATTGATAAATATGAAATGAAAGTTCTTACATGTTTGACTTAAAAATAATCTCACCTGGTACTTATAGCCACTGATATTCAAAGGTTGTACAGTGGATTAATATGGAAAAAAAGGCATAGAATGTTTTGCATTTTTGTATGCAAAAACATATATTTCCACAATTCTTTTGATTCACTCTTTTTAAACTTGACTTTCCCCTAAGTATCCTATGAACTTGGCACAAACTGCACATTACTTTAAGTAATTGGTTTGGTTTTAGTTTTTTTCAGCCTTTCAAAACAAATTTTAAGAGAATGATGGCTTTCACTACTAACTGGTTTATTTAAGTATCTTATCTTTATACCAGTATTATGTTAAGTCTAAAATGGGTTGTACTTCAATGTAAACCAAATAATATTTTAATATCCACAAATTAAAATGGTATAGTTCTCTTATATTTTTATTTTGGCCTCCAGTTAATATGTTTCAAAGGTCAGTTATTTTTATTATATGTGATTGCCACATTAACAGGAACTCTTATAATTTTGTTTTATATGATTTGTGGAATTTTATCTGACAATCTGTTGGCTCCCCCCCACACATATACACCTTTCCCCATTGCTCTATTAAAATCAGGGTTCTTTTCTCCCTTGTACTCCTCTTGATTTGTATGAAATTAAAAGCATATACTTTTAATCTTAATATCTATATATGTTTTTATTATCTTTGGTATCTCCCCCACAATTCCAATTGCATTACGTAAAATGACCAATGCACCCAAGCAGAATGGGCTCATTGTCTTATTGTTTCTGATATAAATATCAACGGTAAAATAGTGGCATTGCTTCTTGACTTATGAATCAGAAGAGATATTCATCTGTTAATGGAATTGATAGGTCCAGGAAGCAATAAGTGCAATTCATTATGAAATCTATAATTGGAACTTCACTGGGTAGATTTTATTCTTTCAAATCAAAGATTAAATTCTTAGTACTGCAAAGCATAGAGTATCAACATTCTCTGAATTCATAGAGACTTTCTGAGCCATCTCATAATTGAAAATGATCTATCATGCTATATAGCTCTATTCAGCAGAATAAACCTAAGTGATTTTTAAATGTGGATCATTCTGTGTCTTCACAGAGCTTTAGGTGGTCTAAGGAATCAGATTTTAAAACATTTAAGATCCTAGGGCTTGAACTCACTGTCTCAAATAGTTGCACAGTCTCGTCTTTTAACTCTCATCTCTCTATGTCTGTACCCTGGTATTATAACTGAGCAGGTTATAGACCATGAAAACTATGTCATGGACACTAAGGATGGTCATAAAGCTGATGTCAACCTTTCCCTTCTTCAAAATGGTAAACATTTTCATTTATCTTTGTTTTCTTCCTTAAAAAAAAGAAAAGGAAAAACAACAACAACAACCAAGTATAGCCTTTTTATATGTTTGGCTTCTGTTTCTATTGGTCTACTTTTTTGGTACAACTAATTTTATTTAAGTTGGATGGGCATATCTTTAATGGATCAGAGAGTATATTTTTTCCATCCCATTGAGTTTTTTCCCCCCTTTTAACTCCTTAATGTGCTTACTCCCTTTCTCTCATTTGGCAAAAGGCAATACATTTTATTAAGTAACATCATAATTTTGTGGAAAGAATACTAATTTAAGAATCAGGAAACATTTTGTCCATTTCTGCTTCTAACAAGCTATTTTTTTGCTTTTATTAGACATTCAGTCCATACTAGTTAAATAGAACTGAATTGTCACCATCATTGTTGACCTCAGTTTTTTTATCATTTGTAAAATGAAAAGTTTAGATTAAATATATTGTTCTGTATTTCTATATTCAGTAATAGATTGCTTTTTTGTTAGCATTAGAAAATTGTGGAGTTATTTTTTTGCTTCAGAATGCATTATAGATCATGTTAGTTAGAGGTTATTCATTTATTCATTAGTTGAAAATGACTTCATAAAGGGAATTTTCTCCAGGAGTATGTTGGTTTGTACTCATTTAATTTTTTTTTTTTTTTTTTTTTTTTATTATGGGTAAAAATCAAAATTCTCACAATACATACAAACATTTGTAAAATGATATATAAATATATATGCATATATGTGTATTTGCTTACAAAAATGTTATTTATATATATATATACACATATATTTTAAGAGGTGCTTAGTTTACCTAAAATATTACACGGAACCCACTGGGATTCCCATTTAATTTTTATTACTGAATGCCTATAATGTACCAGAAACTGTTCCACGTGCCCTAGATACAGTAGTGAATATAATAGCCAAATCCTTGCCATACAGAAGCTTAGATTCTAGTGGGCAGTGCAGACAGTAAGCAAGATGGTGAATCAAAATAGGACATGTTTGATAGTGATGAGAACTAATGAATGGAGAGCAAATCAGGGAAGGAGAGAATATAAAATTGGAGTTAGGAGTGAAGTTAAAATTTTAAATAGGGTATCCAGAGAAAGCCTCATTGAAAAGGTGGATTTCTGAGTAAGACTTGAAGGAAATGAGGATCATTATAGTGTTCTTATATTGCTGTGGTTCATTGGTAGACAAAAACCTTGATTGCCGGGGCTTGGGAAATAATAAGGTCACTAAAAAAAAAATTTTATAACTAGACAACATCATATATTCTTCTCTTCATTAGGTATATTGTACAGTAAGGTCATTGAATTAAATATTGAGTCTTTGCTAATACACAGTAAAGCATGCAGCAAATATTTCCTGAGTTCACTTTTTACAATTTGTCAACTGCCTTTTGACTTAATTTGGACATGTCTGTATTTTATTTCAGTAGAATTTGTAAAAACTCAAAGAATTGTAAAGACTCAAGCCCTAGGACCCTAGAGCAATATAATGTGACCAACTGGCAGAAAAACTTTACCCACAGTTCTTTTAATCTGTCAGTAATCTCTTACACAAAGGTAAATAATTACACAAAGGGTAATGTGGCTGTGGACAAATTTGGATTTATACATCTTATTACAATTTTAAGTTAAACAAAATTTTAAATGTATAACACACTTTAGTTATATTAAGTACCCAATGCTGAAATATTAAACATAAGGCAGGTATTTTTTAAAATAGTACTCTAAAAATTAGCTTTGACATTTTGTTTATTTGAAATGCATTCTTCTTTCTATAATTCTACAGTGGGATAATTTATATATACTTAAGAATATTTCTGAAAGACTGAAAGTAAAATCATGGTACTGTAATTATTTATATTTTTAGCTATATTAAGATATAGGAATTACTATCATTGGGGTTCTGTATATTTACTTGAATGTGTTTTCCTTCCAAAAATCAGCATTGATGCCATTCGTTCCAGTTATCTATTTTCAAAACTTAATGGCTTAAAACAACAGCATTTTATTATATACTCATTTTGTGGGTCAGGAATTCAGATAGGACACAGTGGGTGATTCTTCTCTTCTACATGGTATTGACTGATTAGTAAATGGTATTCAGCTGGTCTGGTCTGGGGTTCCAAGATAGTTCTACTTACATACTGGTGACTGGTGGAGATGGCTGGAAGACTGGTCTCAGACCCACCCTCTACTCCATTTCTCAGGTCCTTTTTATGTGGTCACTGCAGTCAGGCTAGCCACAGATACAGGGCTGCCAGAGACAAAGGTAGAACCTGCCAGTCCTCTTAATGGATAAGCCCAGTTT